>JABGLY010000734.1:0-45475 GCA_013623525.1 Fusarium dimerum
GATCCCATCTCCCTCCCCTTCTCTCTCCAACTCTCCTCCATTTGGAGTCATGGGATGATGACATCCAACAACGACCCCGTCTTTGGGTCAAACGAGACTGAGATCCCGTATTCTCCCAACAAGAGAAGAAGAGTGGGTTACACAAGAGGAGGGAATCTTCGCATGTGTCCCCACTGCGGGCGCACCTTTAAACGGACCGAGCATTTGGAACGTCATGTACGAACACGTGAGTTGATGTTGGAACATGATGATAATGATACTGTGGGTGATGACTTATACGGGTTGTAGATACCAAAGAGAAACCGTTCTTGTGTCACTGCGGCGCCTCTTTTGCCAGGAGAGATCTGCTCACACGTCATCAGAGAGTAGCTGAGCATGAGGATGATGAGGTCAATGGACGTAACAGTCCCGCACACCAGTCTGTCTCGACGGGGTCTGGAGATACCACGCAGAGAAAGAATGTAAGCAGCGCCGGTGAACAAGCTGACCTTGCTGCCGCTGCTTCATTGTCAGGACTTAGTGTGGACCCATGGTTCTACCAGAGAGGCCAGCCAGGGATGCAGCTCCCAATCACTGTCGATGAACATGCTCAACGCCAGAGTTACATGGACGCAGGAGGTTACGTTCCCAACTTTCTCTCCCCACAAATTCTCGAAAATGGTAGGTCACCTTGACTCACATTCTTCCATAGTCCTGGGAATGCAAACTGACAACTAAGAAGGCATCGACTTTGACACACATTTTCGAGAATTCACCAGTTTCCTGGACGGTGTTGGTCTCTCGGCAGAATGGAGTCCCTTCTTCAGCGGCAATGAAAGACATGATGAGGCAGTTGATCCTGAGCCGGAGGATGGGCAAGACGCCGGGTCTCCGCGACAAGGTGCAAGGACAAGGGCCGGAACACCGTTTACTTCATGGCTCCCTTCGGCGCCTACTGGGAATAGGATCTCAAACTATGTGTCTGACACGGATAGTAAGTATTATTAAATCATGTATGCACTGCATATACTTACAGTATATCAGACCCTCGCGCGATTGACCCCAAGACTCGGCTGTTTAAAGTGACAGAAGACCAACGGTCAAAGTTGAAAGCGAAAATCAGTGGTCTATCTGACCTTCTCGATCCTACGTTCTCGATCCCCTCCCGTCACGCTCTGACGAGATACATCAGCTCCTTCTTTGGAGGTTTCCACTCACACATGCCCTTCATCCATGTACCGACATGGCAGATCAACGAACATTCTGCGGAGCTCGTCTTTGGTATCGCAGCTATTGGTGCGCAATACTGTTTCGAAAGAAGAGCGTCAGAAAGACTATTCTTTGCGGGGAAAGCACTCATTAAAGAGAGACTGCGAAAGGAGTTGGGGATGTTTGGCTCGACTTTGCCCAGGGCTGCTATAAACCACAACCCTCATGAGAATGGTGACGGTGATGTTGAAGTGTCATCTACCGTTGAGACAATACGTGCTTTGATTACCCTCATGGGTTTTGCTACGTGGGAGCCAAGCTCAGCAATGGTGCATGAGTCATTTGATCTCCAGGGAATTCTCGCACAGGTTCTAAGAGGAGCTGGTCTCGAAGACGTCGACGAGATCTCGACCACACCAGACAGGTCGCCAGCTGGGGACCTGCTATGGCAAGAATGGCGGACGTGGGTTCAGCATGAATCCAACCGCCGATCAAAGCTCATTGCCTTCTCATTTCTACATACTCACAGTATTGCATACAATGTGTATCCCACTCTTCGAAGCAACGAAGTCAACCTCCGTTTGCCTTCTTCGACGAAAGAGTGGAAGGCCCCGAATCCAGTATTATGGGATGCTGCGAGGAAGGAGGCTCAGAAGCCGCAGCTATTCTTTAAAGAGGCATTGTCTTTGCTTTTGAAGAACAGGAATGAACACGCACCGTTGGATCCAATTCCAACACCGCTTGGGAACTACGTTCTCCTTCATGGGTTACTGCAGAGAATTCATATTGTCAGGGATTTAAGTCTGCCGGTTACTAGCCACTCGGCGGTTTTACCCAGTGAGGAGGTTGAAAAGCTCGAGTAAGTCGACGGAAGCATGGTCAACCAGGTCCTGGCTAACCTAACAATCTAGACGCGGCCTCCGATCTTGGACATCCTGCTGGCAACAAGCCCCCGAGTCCACTCTCGACCCCAACAACGAGAACGGTCCTATCCCGTTCACGTCCAGCTCCCTCCTCGCTTTAGCCTACGTGCGTATACACCTCCACCTCGGTCCTTACCGCCAACTCGAGACGCGTGATCCTCAACGTGTAGCTCGTGCCATCGCGTCAAGTCCAGATGTCGAGCGTAGTGACGTCGTGATTGCGGCGTTGCTATACGCAACACACATGATTGGTATTCCCGTCAGGTTGGGAGTTGATCGAGTGGCCAGGAGTCAGGCGTTTTTCTGGAGTGTGCGACATTCATTGTCAAGTCTAGAATGTGGTATTCTGTTGAGTAAATGGCTTGCGAAATTAGCAGAAACCGTGTCCTCACACCCTCTAAGCGGTAAGTTAACCTATTCAATCAGGAGAGAACATATCTGACTTGCTTGCAGACAGCGAAGACAGGATCCTTCACTGGGTCAGGTGTATTGTTGAAGAAGCATACACAGTAGTTGACTTTGACCAAGAGTCTCCGGATTTCATGGACTTTGGCAACCCAGCGAATTTGTCTCTGGGCGTCTTGAAGATATGGGCGCATTTTTTCAAGAGTAATACGCAGTGGCCGTTTATCAATATGATAGGAGTTAGTCTGGACAAGTATCGTGAGATACTGGTTAGTAAGAGGGGAGAATAAAGTCGCCATTGTCCTGTCCCTTTATTTTCTGTCCAATTGATCTATATATTTCTGTAGCCAATGCTATGTCTACTAAGATCATCATTACCCACCACGTTTGTAATTCTTGTTAGACATGTGTAGTTTGTAGATGATCCATTTGTATCACGTCACGCCAGCTCCAACAAACTGAAGTGGGAGCTGTCACAACCAATTTCAGGGCTTCTTCTGAGAGCCAGCAGCAAGCGTTATACAGTAGTTGGTGTCACCCAGCTTTTGTCCATGGCATTAACCTTGATTGGCTCATATGATGGCTGTCTACGTTGTGCATAACCAACCAACCCTCATTTGTAAGAACCAGTTGTAGCGCGCGCGACGGAACACTGCAATGTATTCAGATGTGCCGACACCCGTCCAAATCACCTCACTTTGACAGAAATTAAGCTCTTGCGGCTGAAACATATCATTGTGGTGCATTGCGTTATTGCTAAGCTCGGGACAAGCGACCATTTGTTCCAATGCAGCACCATTATTCATCAGATGCGGTCATACCTGGCGAACGTGGCGTTTGTAAGCGGACATTACCAATCTTGTTGGTGGGTTGAAAGGGGTTAGGTGTTAGGTGAGTGAGTGAGTGGGTGAGTGAGTGCCAGTGCATAAATAGCAAGCAGCATGTCTTTGATGTGTTGACGGATATCATTCAATCACATCAAACACGATATATCATTATTGAGTACATATCATTAAAATGACTGCCACCAATGTTCTCATTTCTGGTGCCAATCGAGGTATGTTCTACCATGAAACCGGCTCTTGATATCATTCCTTAGACCAGAGCTGACACAGAACAGGTCTCGGCAGGGCTTTTGTCGAGAAGTATCTTTCTCGTCCGAACCACACCGTCATTGGTACTGTCCGCGACGTCAACAATTCCTCTGCTGATGAGCTAAGGGCTTTGCCTGTTGTTGAGGGCAGTAGATTGATCCTGGTCAAAATTGAATACACTTCCACAACAGACCCATACGATGCCGTGAAAGAGGTCGAGAAGCAGGGTATCACAAAGCTCGACATTGTCATTGCCAATGCTGGTATTACAGGCCAGCAGGGACCAATGGATACCATCAAACCTGACGGCATCGCTGAGGTCTTCTTGGTGAATGTTGTTGGTCCAATGGTACTCTTCCTAGCTTTGAAACCTCTTCTTGACAAAGCCGAGTCTCCTAAATGGATGGCTGTGAGCTCTGCAATCGGATCGATTCAAGACCTGGAAAAGTACGGTGCATTCAAGGGTTTCCCTTACAACACGTCCAAGGCGGCGCTCAACTATTTCACCAAGACGGTTCATTTCGAGAATCCCGACATTATCGCCTTTGCCGTCTCTCCTGGGTAAGTGACTGTATTCTGACCATCAAACAGTCTGGTCATGACTGACTGACGTTTGCTGCTACAGGTTCCTCGCTACTGATATGGGCCGTAACAGCGCGTCATTCTTTGGTTTCGAGAACCCTCCTTTTACGGATATTGACGAAAGTATCAGTGGACTTATTAAACTGGTAAGCTTCCGGTCGTCCTTTTTCTGTTGTTGTTGATTAGCCGTGACTAACTTTGTATTTCTCAGCTGGATGATGCAACGAGGGATAAATACGCTGGTCAGTTTGTCAACTTTGACGGCGAGATCCTCCCATGGTAGATAATGGCAGTGCTACATGATACTTGGCGTACATGAGCCACCACGCCTAGATGATCAATGAATTTATGGAACAGTCATTAGTGAATTACTTATCACATTTATATACTTCTTACTATCCAGTCTCTACCCATCCATTTAGGTATCAATAGCGATCGATTATTTTACAAAGAATAGACCCTGCAATCTGAAAATGTGCCTTGCATCCTTCACACAAGGATCATTCAGCTGGCCCCCAAATGCCTACACTGACGAATCCTTTTCATGGGGGCTGTGTGTCTATGTATATCTACGCGAATCACTTCTATTAAATAACCCTCTCTCCTATTTGGACAAGACTTTAACTTCTTTCTCTTATTCCCACTTGGACGGAAAGACACCTGTCTGCACATCAAGTATTTTCAATCGACAATGTCTCAATCAAACGCATATACAAGTTTTAAAAACTACGATGAAATTCGACTTCTCAGAATCCTACCGTCTTTGATACCAGATACTCCCATCAAGTGTTCCTTCGAGCATTGCCGACTTGGAGACAGACCCCAGTATGAAGCCGTCTCTTATACCTGGGGAGATCCCAGCCATCGTCAGCTTGTCACAATCACACCCGCGGAAGTGACCATAAGCGTCACGCAAAATTGCTACAATCTTCTTCATTCACTACGACTTCCCACAGAGCCTCGGACTGTCTGGGTGGACGCACTTTGCATCAACCAGGAAGATCTGGACGAACGGTCTCAGCAAGTCAGAATCATGGGACACATCTACTCTTGCGCGAGTAACACCATTATCTTTCTGCAACCAGCTGGACCAGAAATTCGTCGCTGCTTGGGTAACTTGACGCAAGATGGTCTTGACGACGCTGCCAAAGCTGAGTTACTTGCTAATCCATGGTTTCATCGAGCCTGGATCATCCAAGAAACAATGCTAAGCCCCTCCAAAACTGTCATCATGCCTCCCTTTGACTTATCCTGGGTCCGGTTCTCGAGATATGAATTATGCGAAGTCTTTCGAATGAGCGACGACTACTGGATCAACAAACACGAAAGGTCTAACCCCGCTTGGGACTCGGATAATCTTGAAGGAAGCAATCCAGGACTGGTATCACCCCTCATGGCATTGGACTACTTTATCGACGCAAGGGACTTTGCCTGTCAGATCCCGCATGATAAAGTCTACAGTCTCTTGTCTCTATTTATGCCACCTTTAGCAATTTATGTGGACTATCGTCGCACGAAAGAACAGGTCCACAAGGACTTTGCGCGGGCGTTGTTGGATGCGGGAGACTCTCGATTCTTCTATACGACACATAGGGACTCATGGAATGTTGACTGGGATTTGGCACCATCTGATCTATCCACTCCTGGAGTGAGACGGTTCGCCATGATGAGGTTGATTACCTGGCATAACATGGAGAAGACTTGGTCTAGACTGCCGGTCATGCCTGATACAATGGAGGGATTTGATTGTATTTGGAGGGTTGGGTTTCCCGTTGGCCGTGTTTCTTCCGTCACTCAGTCAACCTTACAACCTACCGAGGAAGATGCTCTAACGCAATGGTCTGCCCTTACTGAAGAGTTGGGCCTAGACAAAGTAGACACCGAATCAGGGAAATATCCGGCTCATCATGTCCAACGACGCAATCGCTCCAACATACCCTGGTATCACGAATGGATGCGAGAGGTTGACGAGCCCAAAGACACAGACGAATCACAGACCGAGAGAGGGACCAGCCCAGCATTCTTTAAAGATAGACCATTGTTTAGGTGCAGGGATCTGATTGGAATTGGAACTCAGGATCTTCAAGTCGGCGATGAGATATGGTACATCACAGGCCTCAATGTGCCCTTTTGTGCATTAAGACGCCCAGCCGAGGGTTTGTCAGAAGATGAAACCATGAAATGTCGGTCAGTTGTTGGATTGTGCTTTTTTGGCGTCAACAATTATATCACGGGGGCTCGTCCGGGGATGGATGTTTTCTATAAGAACACTCCTCAAATTCTTGCTTTGATTTAGGCGTACATTGCTTTGTCGTATGGATAGATTTAAAATGATAATTCAGTGTCAACTCATGCTCAATACTATTAACGACGGTCATATGAATATGAGTGATGGACAGAATTTGATAACAATACTGTATAAAGAAAATAATTGGCGAACGTCTATAGGACTGCAATCTTGTTAACGAGACCAAGAATATCGGCAGCAGTAACCACATCCTCCGATCTAGCAAATCCCTCCTCGAGGGGAAGTCGTTCCTGTTCTATTGTCTCGAAGTTAGCATATCATAGTCAACGTCTCAGTATGATTAACTTACCAAACAACACCTTCACCCACTCGGTAACAGCATTACCCTGTCCCTTTTCTCCAAAGATGGACAGATACAGAGCAGTCTCAATCAAGCTGAACTTGACATCATCGGCTGTCATGGAAAATTCTGGGTTCGTCTTGGCAGCTGCCTGAAGACGAGCCTTGCGAGCAGCTGCGGCCGTCTCGATGGAGATTGTTGACTCAGTGAAATGCGAGGCGACAGATTTCCAGATGGTGAGGTTGAAGCTGTGGTTGTCACCAAAGTAGATGTCGTTACGGCTCAAGCTGCCATCATGCTCAATGACTGAGAGGGTTAGCGCTCTGTCCAAAGTTCTGGTCGTGTAAACTTACTGCCATGTTTGTTCAAGTCATCCAAGTCAAAAGTGACATTATCTCCGGCAGTAAGAGCCTTCTGTCCGACAAGTGTAGTCGCAGCGGGATCCAAGTTGATGGCATCCTGGAAAGCGACAATGAGCTCAGGCAGAGAAATGTTCAACCCGTCTCTTGGGAGATATCCATGGTTTGCCAGAGCGTTAACCATGGGACAAGGACTTCTGCCTTTCGAAAGTTAGCAATAATTACATGTCGTGGACATGGGCATCTGCATACGGTCATCCTCAGAGGGAGCTTGCCAGTCATTGCTGGCGCTAACTGACAAGGCAGCGGACAGGAAGAGGAGCGATTTAAGAAGCATGGTAAATTGATTTGAAGTCAAACTTGAAGATTGCAAAAATGAAATTGACGGGAACTTGTTCGTTTTGTTTCCATCTCGTATACCCCTGGTTCCCTTAACCCACAAAACCTCCCCTGATCTCCCGTCACCTATTTCTGATTACATGATGCGGATCTCAGGAGCGAACACCTATTTCCGCCCATGATCTGAATTTGACAAAGCCGAGGCTTTCGGGCAGATTGTCGTTTAATGGTGTTTTTGCCGATGATGTTGCAGCGCTAAAGTCGTCAGGGGGCGGGAGATCAAGGATTGATTCAGCTTGCCCCGTCGTGAGTCGCCAATCAAAGAGTTGATGATTATGAATTCTTCAACGGTTAGCGTAAACTTTGAAAAAAGACGGAGTGGAATCAGTGTCGTTGAGCACGGATTTTCCCACTGCGATCAAGGGTGTCTTCGGCAGTGAGACTTGTCTTGGTTATGAGGTGATGGATTCCAGACTAGGATCTAGGTTGTTGCATGAATTGTGGCACGGTTAGGCCGATGGTCCCTGAGAGCATGAAGTAATTGTGTTTGTCATGACTTAGGATGCATGTTATAGGTTGCTCTCTAGCATGAACCCTGGTTTGACCCTAGACACAACTTTTTCGTTCCGGTTTGCGCTGATCAAAAGAAGTTGAGACTGCCGGATTGTGCTCGCATGTTGCTTGACAGGCCAGCAATTTAGTTACCAGGTTCATGATTCGTCGGCGGGAACTAGCTGCCTAGCTTTCCAAAGGCGATACATCCGACTCCTGTCAACGCTACTGATGGTTGCAGCGTACAGTACATGACGTCCAGTCTCGGATTACATGGGTGCACCATCTACAGAGCTTCCCATAATCTATAGTCGAGAACCAGAACTCAGTACATACCCATAATTGTTTTCTACACAAACCACACCTGCTTGCTCACTGCATGTGGAAGCTGCTATGGTCTTGGCCACACTACCTCTTTATACGGTAACAGGAAAGATAGTCCGGGGAAACATATAATAGATTAACTTGATAATATACAAGAAGTAAATGCAACTAAAACAAGAGTCCCTTCTTTTGATAGTATCCCTTTTTCTCTCCATATCTGTCCCACATCCCCCCACATCTCTGCTATGCTACGTTAAAGCACTCCTAAGACTCAAGCCGAAATCACCGGACATCCCCCTTGCTGGCATCTACCATGTCAATCGATGTTGAGGTACAGAGTAGATCGCGTGGTCATTCGAGTTAAGCTAGGAAAAAGAAGGTTGTTTTTGTTTTCAAAAGGCATTAATCACATAAGTACCAACTTAAAGGACGCACCCAAAGCCGATTCAACCACAACACCAGTCAACACCATCTACAAACATTCGGATTGCCATAACTTCTTTCCTTTCGCTTGCATTGCATCGGTGTCTTGATGCATTGTTTATTGTTTTGACCTCTCCTAATAGGTCCTGCTTGCCTGGTACAGCACCTTAGTCAGACTAGATGCCCTCAATTGGTCCGTGGAAGAAATAATTTCCGGCCGATATTGTTCCTGTGTCAGCAATTTTATTTATTACCAACTGCAACTGATGAGCCTTCCAAGATATTCCATCAACCAGGATGAACAGAATCAACTCCCAGATTCGGTAGCAAAAATGTACCACGATGGATTTACCCATTCACTCTCGGCCGAGGGATAAACCCCGACTCTCACGTACCAGCGTGCCAAAAGTCCGGACTGGTTGTATCACTTGCAAAAGACGCCATATAAAATGCGACGAGGGAAAGCCGTCATGTACCAATTGTCTGAAGAATCGAGGATATTGTGAGGGCTATGCCCCCAGGAGCCAGTCGAGTCGGTCATCGACAGCGTCAATATCCGTCGCGGCATCGACTCCAACCTCGACGTCGCTGTCTCGGTCTCTGTCTCCTCAGCATCAATCATATGTGGCAGATCCAGTTGCACAACTACAGCTTGATCCGGATCTGCTGGACTTTGCAGACGATAATGGTATGCGGTACTTTCAAGAGTTTATACAGCTCATGCAGGGACAGTGGATGACTGGCATCTCAGCCGGTGACTTTTGGAGCGTCACTGTCCCTCAGCTGGCTCGAGCAAACAACACACTTCGCCATGCTGCAATGGCTGTTGGGTCGTTGACCATATGGAGAGGCCAAGCTGGAGGTAATCCCTCATCACAAGCAGACATTTCCGGGAATGGTGACAACCACATGGCCAACGCTCTGACATACTATGGCAAATCACTTAGACTGCCCGCTGCTGCTTTGTCAATACATGACACACTTCTCCTCTCAATCTTGCTATTGCAGTTTGAGACTCTTCGAGGCAATCGACAAGCTGCTATAGAACATGTCAATCATGGTCTTGCTCTGTTTTTGACCATCCTCACTGACAAGGCAGTCAACACAAACAGCATGCCAGGCCCCAAGCCTCTGCTGAAAGACCTGGCAAGTCTCTTTCTCAATCTCGAGACACAAAGTCGTGTTGTCCTTCGTGGCAAAGTTGGCCGCTCATCACCTCTACCCAATTTCTCCAAGACGCTCAAGTCGCAACGGCAGACCATAGAGTCGTTCAGCTACCTGGCAAACATAGCGCTCATACCCAAGAACGCAAGCCTGGAGGATATTCCAGACGTATTTGCTTCTCTCGATGACTATGAGCGGTGTCTGGGTGCTCTGCAGTGCAGGCAAAACACAATAATACCAATCATGTTGGAAATATTCCGCCATTCCGGCATGTTGGAGACCAGTGATCATCAGGTCATCTTTACAGTCATGCTTCAAATCCTTCATGACTCACGAATTCAGGATTTCTGTGAGCAGTCGATCCAGATCATGAAGAGACTGGACACCGCGTTTACACCACTATTCAACAAGATTATCCTAAAGGATATCGACTCTCCAGAGTATCTCAGGGCCATGCAGCTGCGGTTACGGTTCCTTGGAATCTTCCTCTTTGACAATGTCCCGCAGTATCTTGACGTAAGATCCATGAAAGCACTCACGCCATACTGTTATGAGTTTATGTCTCTGGCGAAACGCATCGTCAACACTGTCAAACGACAGATCCGAAACCCAGCACATTACATGTCACTTCAGTCCACTCTTGCGCTTCACCTGTTGATGATATCGACCATGTGTCGTGATCCACTGGCAAGAGAGGAGGCTATTGCTCTATTGAAGAATTATCCTGGTCAGGATGGACTATGGAATGTGAAATCACTCTACGTATTGGCCTTGAGAAACCGTTTCGTCGAGCAGCAGAATGCCTGTGAGGGTAGCATAGAGGTCCAGTGGAGGAGACTGTGGCGAAGAGAGTACGTATTTGAAGATGGCGGTGACAGAATTCTGTTTACCTTTCTTGCAAAGAATGATGAGACTGGGGATTGGGAGGTTGTGGAAGAGGTCGCTCAGGTTGAAGGTGATTTGGAGAATGTGCGGTGGACGCGGAGACCATTGACAACTGAGGGGAGATTACTGATGGGCAGTCTTATGCCGTGGGGGAGTTCATATTAACATAGGCAAACAAGAGTACAGCCAGTTCATAGTGATAGATTACACATTCAAATTCACTAAGTAATCAGATACAATGAATCTGCTCTCCTCCCGTACGAAGTCACTGATAGAGGGAGATATGATCAAGCACAAGACATGGACAAGCATGCCGTGTAAACAAGGTGCATCAATTACTCAAAGATCGAGACATGACATGGAAGTTGTGCAAACAGAATACGTGATGACACTTGGATAGACGGTATGATCACTGGAACCAGTCCAGTATACAATTTAAGAGTCTATACACATTTTACATAGAAATGAGATGATTAACGAAGGTACAGGTAGACAAGACCAGATCTATACAGCAAAAGTACTGCCAAGAAGAAACAGAAGCATATACTAATACCTCACACATTACTGGTTCAGAGATTGACTCTCGCACTAGAAACTTGTTAGCAAATCTTATTGAGTTCAAGTCACCAAAACAAACTCACCATCTCCCAATAAACACCACGACGGTGCAGCAGCTCCTGGTGCGTCCCCCTTTCCACAACATGACCATCATCGAGCACGACAACGGTATCGGCGTTGACAATAGTTGACAGTCTATGCGCCACTACAATCATGGTTCTCCCCTGTCGAGCCTTTTCAATCGCTGCCTGCACCATCTTCTCCGACTCCGAGTCGAGAGCAGAGGTTGCTTCATCAAGAAGAAGCACCTTAGGATTCCTGATCAACGCACGAGCGATGGCAATACGTTGCTTTTGTCCTCCGGACATGGTGACGCCTTTCTGACCAACGTTGGTGTTGTACCCTTCTGGGAGAGAGATGATAAATTCATGGATGAAAGCGTCTTTGCAAACTTCCTGAAGCCTCTCGTCAGTGATGGAAGATGGGTCAGGGATACCGAAGAGGATGTTGTCGCGAACGGATCCCCGAAACAATGTCGGCTCTTGGGGGACAATGGCCAGCTCACGACGGTATGCGTGCATATCCATGTCGTTGATGTTGACGCCGTTACAGAGGATTGCTCCGTGTCCAGGTTCTATATCGTAGAATCGTTCAAGAAGAGCAATGATAGTCGATTTGCCACATCCAGAAGGGCCTACTAATGCGAAATACTTGCCCTTTTCAAAGGTGAGATTCAACGATCGAAAGACTGGGACGTCTCTGGTTGGGTACTGGAATGACACATTTCGCAACTCGAGCTGCAGAGCGTCCTGTTGGAGCTCTGCACACTTCTCGACGTGGTCTTCAAAGGGAGAGCCCGTGGACTCTTGCATGTCGAGGATTCGATTTGCAGCAGCTACAGCCTGAGCAGCATTCGGTGCGATAGACAGCGACAGACTGGCCGACTCAGCTCCGTAGATGGCAGCCATGAAGCAAACGAAGAAAGCTTCCATGGAATACTCTCCTCGTACCATTAACCTGCCGCCATACCAGAACACCAATGCCTGACACCCGAGACTTGCACTATCAGCAAACCCAAAGAGAATACCCGCCCATCTAGCTTTGACGTACGCTGCTCTGACATGGCCATCTAGAAGAGTCTGGTATCTCTTGATAATCGCATTCTCCATAGTCAAGGCAGAAACTGTACGTATGGCACCAATGGCTTCAGTAGCAAACTGCGAGCTCTCTTTGAACACAGCCGAGTTCATCTCGTTGAACTCGACTTCGTGTCTGAACTTTCGATATCCAGCAACCAGCATGATAGGCATCGTAACAAAAGTAGCGACCAAGGCGAGTTTCCATGCAAAAATGAGAGAGATAATAACGCAGCCGATGACGGTGAAGATGCCGACAATGCCGAACGCCAGGTTGATGCCCATCAGTTCCTCCAACGTCTTTGCATCGCTTGCTATTCGTGAACTCAACGACCCGTGCGAGTTGTCGTCTTGATCAAAGAAACTCAGCCTCTGATGCAGCATATCCGTAAAGTACGATTTCTTGTAAGCAGCACTGACGGAATGCTGAACAAACAGACTGATCAACCCGGTGGAAAAGTAGGATATCCCAACACCTCCTGCCAAGGCGAGCCACATCAAGGCCCAGAACCGTGCTTCATCGGAGAGTTCATCGCCTTCGAGGAGAAAGACGCTGATGACTTGGGAGAAGAGCCATGCTTGGAGGGGAGTTGCTGCTGCGATGGCCATGGCCGAAATGATGATGCCGAGGTACATGAACCATTGGCTGCGCTGTCTCAAGAGGAGGGTTCCGAAGCTTTTGATGAGACCGCGAGAGGCTGGTTTTGGTTCGTCGGCCTTTTCAAGGTCGCCAATGATAGGGGTTTCTGAGAGGTTGGTTATTGAGATGGCATCTGCTTCCATCTCAGGGTCTTTAACCACCAGGCTTTCGGGCTGGTCATGTTGATCAGATGTCGAAAGAGTTTGAGCACGAACTAAGTTACTGTAAACACTAGACGCAGCCATGAGACTCTGGTGAGTTCCCTGTTCAATACATCGGCCTTTGTCAAGGACGATGATCTCATCTGCTTTTTTGATAGTGGAGAGACGATGAGCAATCGTGATTGTAGTACGGTTCTGTGAGATTCTGTCCAGTGCGGCCTGTACAATCTTTTCTGATTTCGTGTCGAGTGCACTGGTTGCTTCGTCGAGGATGATGATCTTGGGTTTCTTGATGATGCTTCTGGCGATGGCAATTCGCTGCTTCTGGCCTCCGGATAGCTTGGCACCGCCGTCGCCGACTTGGGTATCGTAACCCTTGCACGTATTAGCTGAACAGTCATGATACATGGTCTGGGATCAGTTGGTTTGTTTGACTTACATCAGGTAGACGATTGATGAATTCGTGAGCGTAGGCTTCTCGACAGGCTTCCTCCACAAGCTCTCGTTTCCGTTTCTCAGGCTCATCTTCCCACTGTGTGCCAATGAGGCCGTTGGCAACGTTTCCAAAAATGGTGTCGTTGAACAGAAATGGCTCCTGTTGAACAATTGCGATCTGGCTCATCCACCAATGGGGGTCAAGATCTTCTAAGTCATGGCTACCGACTTTGATGTTACCTGAGAGTTGAATCGGATCGCCCATAACTTGTTCAGCTTGACTATTCTCAGTTTCATCGCTGTCCTGGGTAGGATTGGGTGGGACTTTGACTTGAGGCAGGACATATGTCTCTTTCAAAGAATACCATCGTGCAATCAAGCCGACAATTGTACTCTTACCAGACCCCGATGAACCAACTAACGCAGTACTGATACCAGACTTGATGCAGATGTTTAAATCATCCAGGATCTTAACAGTAGGTCGGCCCGGGTATGCAAAAGTCACATTCTCAAATGTCAAATCTGCTGAATCAAGATCCATCATGAGACTACCTGTTTCTGGCCTTTTAGCGTCAATGACTGTGAAAAAGGTGCAAGCAGCAACGGTAGCGTTGCTAACAGCAAGTAGAGGCGTTGAGAAGCGTTCGAGAGAGGTGATGATCATCATGACAGACATGAGCACAATGACCACAACACCGGGGCCTTCGAGACTACCGGCGATGTATCGTTGAGTTCCGTACCAGAAGGCTAGACCGAATGCTCCAAACATTCCAAAATACTGCGGTCCTGTTAGCCTAGTTCGAGCAATGTGTAGTAATGAGGATACAAACAATAAGCCCAAGCTGAAGGGCCAATGCAGGTGCTCCCTTCTTAGCCTGCTTCATTGCCTCTTCAACTCGTTCTCTATACCGATCCAGAACTTTTGGATAGGCGCCGAAAGCCACAATAAGTCGAATGGCACCGAGGGCTTCACTTGCAATGGCGTTCCCTTGAGAATCCGCTTTCATTGCTGCGGTCTGACTCCTGACATAGATGGGTGTACAAACGATCAAGAGCACCACAATGTAAAGAATCAGCGATGAGGTTACTAGCGTGAGCTGCCAGTTCCAGACAAATGCAACTATCAGCGCGGCCCAGATGGTTCCGTTGTATTGGATAAAAGTTCCCAGTCGCTCAGATATTCCAAGCTGAAGTGTATTCGACGTGGTGGTTATAGCAGTCGCGGGGGCACCGGCCGGCATAGTATCGATGACGTGGATAGGTTGACTGAAGATGGACTGCAGATAGTGAAGTCGTACGGCAGAAGATAGTCGAATACCTATCATGCGGAAGCAGAACATGTTGATAGCATTGAGGGCCCAACGACCCAGGAACAGGGCCAGGATGTAAAGAGCTTGCCGGTTGAGGATATCTTCAAACTCCGATTGGGACACAGTTGAATTTTCCCGGAAGTAGTCTGAGAACTGTCCTACCAACTGACCGAATATGATGATCATCAAGGGGAGGGCGATGCCTGCACCGAGAGAGGCGACAGATGCGATAACGTAGACAATGAAATCCCATTTTTTTGCGTAAGTAAATACTCGAATATAATCAGAGAACGCTGGTGTTCTTTCTTCTTGTTTCGCGAGGTTGGGATCGGGAGGAGATTTTTCATTGTCGTTCTCGGGACGACTTGCTGAGTTACCCATGATGCATGGATTCAAGGGTAAATTTGACTATGAGAGTCAGAGAGAGAGAAAGAGAGAGAGGGAAGCAAAGAAAATAAGGAAAGCTTTTTAAGAAAGAAACGTAATGTAGCAAATAAGAAAATGAATGTGTTGAAATGCTCAATCATCTACAGACGGCTGATGTCCGAACATATAAAGCTTCAACAAAGTGCAACACTTCCTCTGGATCAACACATCAGCTTACATTGATGCCATCATCATCGTGCACGGGTCGTAAACGTCTTTCGCATACCACAACAGCTGCCCCAGTTTGTCCCGAGTTCAACAAATTGAATCTGGCTATTGGTGTCTACCAAGAACCCACATACCATCTTGGACCAATAAACAGAGACAAAGACAGTGCAGTTACGAGACTATACTCAATCTGGCGTAGTTGACGGATGCCAAGTCGTAAATGCATGGTTGGTGCATGGTTTGGATTCGTAAAATGTTTACGACCCGTGCACGCACTTGATCAACGTGGCTCAGGGGAGATGATTTTGCAACTACAGACGTGATCGGAGACAGATGGTAAGCATAGCATGGCGAATAATTACTGAGACGATGACTAGGCAGAGACATTTGACGATACTGTCTGCCTAGCCAGGCATAACGACAAGGGGCTGATGAACGGTCATACCCTTGCAACCCCTGCAAATGTCTCTCACTACTACGATACCTACCCTAAATGACCATCTTCCAATAGGACACATCGTAGTTAATGCAAGTCCTAGGCTATCAAGTACAGTGCCATTGCAACAAACTACACTTGCCAAGAAGAGGAGTATGCGCCGTTCAACCAGGTATCAGATATCATCAAGCCTGACAGTTTTGAACACTCTATTCTCATCTCGGCAAAACGCGAGGCATGGAAAGGTTCTGACTTTCGGCTAATATTATTAGTTAAGGGGTTTCTGTACTTGAAGATTGTGTATCATTATGATAGAGCGAAAAGGGTAATGATCGTCCGGAGATGGTATTTTCAACAGCCTACCCTTGCAGCCACACAAATTACGATCAGGCACAACGCGTACATTTATTGAGCTTGGAGTTTGAGCAGTATCTACTGTAGCAGTCAATTCAGTGTGGATTATGACCAAAAAAAGGAGAACAGGCTGCTAACGATATACTACCATTCATTATCGCATCTCGAATGAGCCACCATTATCCTGAACACGATCCGCTGCAGAATTAGTAATAACGATATCCGTCTTTCGTAGAATTGTGTGCTGGCCACCATTCGGCGACAGGATATCCTCAGAGCTATCGCCGCGACTCTCATCGATACCGCTTCCCAGCTGCTCTACGCCACTTCGCCTCGACAGGTTCTTTCGCCATGTAGACTGAAGAGCATACGCTGAGTCGCCCTTTGACTTGCTTCGACTCGCACTTCCCGCTCTGGATTGCTCGTTGAAGAAGCGCACCAGAGGGGCGAGAGTCGGGATACACGCGACGATGATACCAAGGTTATTTTCCACAGTAGACCACATGATGAGGGCACTGGAGTCGAGAAGGTTCGAGAGAGACTTGATGGTCTGTATACGGAGGATTTGAATGACCGAGATGAAGGTGCCCATGGCGAACAGGCCGAGGAGGACGGTTTTTCTTCGCATGGGGATCTGGAGCGTAACGAGCGTAGGAAAGGGGAGAACCATGCTGCACGGTCGGGTGTTAGTACAGTTTCCAGTCTAAGAGTGCATGGAACTTACACGATAACGTCAAAAACAATAGTCAACGAGGCCATAGCAGTGTACATCGGCACAGCTTCCAAGCAGGAACCCCAAGTGACACTATCATCCCACTGCTTCCGAACCTAGTCATAAAGGGTTAGAAGGTCAACTTGCGCCCGCAACGCCCAAGTGCCGACTTACCGGTGAACACATATTGATTTGAGCCAGAAGGAATGACAAATGAAAAAGGGTACAGGCAACGGCGACGACCACCGTGACTTTGTACCAGAGACCGGCTGCCATGAAACGAAGGTAGGATAAGAGGAGGCTGAGCTTGAAGCCGAGAATGCTGGTGATGTAGCTAAGAATGTTAGTACTGTCTGCTATGAAGGTTTGAGTCGAAGTCATCGTACAATGGTGCACCGGCAAATTGTATCTAGAAGGTCAGGACTTGATCAAGCTGCAAGAGGGTTGAGACATACAAGTAGGAAGTGATAGTAATTCTCCTCAGGCATATCAACCAAGTTCTTGAGGCCGAGGCCATACTTTGTTTCTGTGGTTGTTTAGTACAAACAAGTTCGGACTGAAGATTGTCAGTCGCTTACGAATGACGGTTACGACAGTGAAACCACAGCTTGCGAACTGTAGCATGATCAGCAAATAAAGTGGGAAAAGGGATCTTGAAGATCAACAAAGATCTTGTTGATCAGCTGGGGGGGCCTCTTACCCACGTTGCAATGATGATCCAGTCGTCTAAGTGATCTTCATGTCAGCCAACTTTATCGAACCGCAGATATCAACATACCGGAACCGAATGCCTTGACCATGAACCCTCGAACGTATACACGCAACACAACCAAAAGGAGAGCAACAACCGTGAATGCCACAGACAAAGCCGTGATCATCGGGCCATCGGTGGGAGCGCCCTCACGCGCGTTGTATGTCCAGCCAGCCATGAGATAAAAGAACGACAAGAGATGAACCAAGGAAGATTGTTAGAAAATAAGCAGACAGACAGATGCAGCGTCCATATGTAAGAAATGAGCCAGCATGACAGATACAGAGTGATCAACACTGCCGATGCATAGTCTCAAACTTTGGTGTTCCACATCCCATCCCTGGATTAGACCCCTCGGCCAACGGGCCGGCTCATGGATTAATACACTCTAAACACCGGAGCAATACTCCATGTCGTCGTATTAGCGTATTCACCGTTCCTCGTGCAGGGGGTTTGCAGGTGCTGGGTGGCATCGGCATGCATGGCGACATGCCGAGATGCTTGTCAGGGGGCATACCATTGAGGCAACATGATTATACTGAGCAGTGAGACTCAAACTCCCCTACACCAATCTTACTATACATCTTAAGATATGGATTATATAGCACATCTTACCAAGCCAGCGAATTATTGTATCACAAATGATACATGAACACGACCTTGGTGGTTTAGGCTCTCTCACCACGTTCCAGACCAGGTTCTATAAAAGTTCTCCGCCAAGGTTCAGGCCTGAGATTACCCAAGGCCATCATGCTGCCCGGACAGTCAACCCCATTCTGCCGAAGATTCCCGCTCCTGACCTATCACGCAACGCTCTTCTGACATGGGTACCCCCCCTCTATGGATGTGACCCTGTGCTGGAATATCAAGACATGCGGGGATGCGGCACAGAAGAGAACGGCTTTGGGTCCATCGAGGGTTAGATGGAATATGTTTAGTTGGAGTGATAGAAGGAAAACAAATTCATGCGAGGATGGTTGCATAATGGACGATTGTGGCGGCGGACTATAACCAGGTTGACGGTAACGACGGCGACGTCGACAGGGTCTGAAATGCAGGGGGTGACATGCTTTGCTTAAAAAGATGGGATGCATTCTTCACTCTTTTTTTCTTCTTTTTCCCTCACCACGCTTCTCACTAGTCTCGTGGGTTACAGTTTCTACGTTTCAGTCCTCTCCCTCCCCTCCCCCTCATCGTCTCCTCGACAATGCGGTTCACCAACCTTTTGATCGCTTCACTCGCCACTACGGCACTTGGTTCGGCCATTGGTTCCAGCTGTAAATGTTTCCCTGGCGACAAATGTTGGCCGTCGGAGAATGAGTGGAATGGTCTGAACAGGACTGTTGGTGGGAATCTGATCAAGACGGTGCCCTTGGGGTCGCCTTGTCATGATCCCACGTACGATGAGGAGGAGTGCAAGTATCTTCAGAGTCAGTGGCAACTGACCGAGATCCAGTAAGTCCCATGCATTCGCATTCTATCACCGACGCTAACAAGTTCCCTAGTATGAACTCCTCCTCTTCTGTTATGGCGCCATGGTTTGCCAACCAGAGCTGTGACCCATTCCAGCCTCGATCCCGACCATGTGAACTGGGCAACTATGTTCGCTACGCTGTCGAGGTTGAGACTGCCAACGATGTTGTCAGCACCATCAACTTTGCTCGCAACCACAACATCCGCTTTGTTATCCGCAACACTGGCCATGACTACAATGGACGTTCCACCGGTGCTGGTGCCTTGTCCGTCTGGACCCATCGTCTCAAGGACATCACGTTCAAGGACTACAACGCCAATGGCTACAAGGGCAAAGCCGTCACGCTTGGTGCTGGTGTTCAAGGTTTCGACATTCTTGAAGCTGGTAAGAAAGCTGGCTACGTCGTGGTCGGCGGTGAATGCCCTACTGTCGGCATCACTGGAGGCTTCACCCAGGGTGGAGGTCACTCTGCTCTCAGCACGAGCTATGGTCTCTCTGCTCAAAACACCTTGGAGTTCCAGGTCATCACTGCCGACGGCGATGTTGTTACCGCCTCTCCTACCAAGAACTCGGATCTCTTTTGGGCTCTCAACGGCGGCGGTGGCGGTAACTGGGCTGTTGTGCTGTCCATGACTGTCAAGGCCTTCCCTGATGCCAAGGTCGGAGGTGCCACTGTTGCTTTCTTCACCTCGGATAACGACCAAGATATATTCTACAAGGGAATTGAGACATTCCACTCCCTGCTCCCGGACATGGTCGATGCTGGATCCATGGTTGTCTACTATTTCACCAACACATTCTTTCAGATTGCCCCTCTTACTGCTTTCAACAAGACCCAGGAAGAAGTCGAAGCTATTCTTGAGCCTTTCATCGAGGCTCTAACCGACCTCGGTGTCAAGCACACTGTCAGCTACAGCGAGACTGATGGTTACTACGGACACTACGACAAGTACTTTGGCCCTCTACCTATCGGAAACATCCAAGTCGGCATCGCTCAGTATGGTGGTCGTCTGATCCCCAGAGACGCTGTGACCAAGAACAATGCCGAACTTATGGAAACGGCCAAGAGCATTGTTGAGCAGGGCGTTACCTGGATTGGTGTTGGTACCAACGTCGCCCCTTTCAGCGACAGCAAGAAGCAGTCTCTTCTCCCCGCCTGGAACAAAGCCATCGTCCACGCCACTCTGACTCTCCCCTGGAGCTTCACCGCCGAGTGGTCTGAGATGCTCGCTCTTCAGAATCTCATGACCGAAAAGATCATGCCTGAGATTGAAGCCGTCACGCCCGGTAGCGGCGCCTACATGAACGAGGCCGATTTCCGCCAGCCCCGATTCCAGGAGGAGTTCTTTGGTAGCAACTACGCCCAGCTTCTCAAGATTAAGCAGAAGTGGGATAAAAAGGGATTCTTCTATGCTCGTAATGCCGTCGGTAGCGAACAGTGGAGCGTTGCTAACGATGGAAAGATGTGTCGGGCTTGAGCTGGGGGTACGCGGGTGGCTGGTATGAGCCCTTGTTAACTTCTAGTAGAAATAGACTATGTAAATTGATTCCATCTACACTTCAAGTCTGTCTGCGTAGATTGACTATCTACGTCTTTGTCTTTGTTGAATGAATAGGCCAGCTGACATTTGACCAACCTGTAATACCTATGGCTTGGACCATGACTCACGTCGCCATCCTCTTGATTGACCCTTCAACATACTTATCTTTATCTGATAATCTTCTTCACACGTGCATGCGCCGCAGAAAAGCATAGAAAGTAAGCGCAGTGGGCTGACTTGGTCGTTCGATCCCCTGCACTGCCATGGATATCCCTTCAATCATAGTGCTTTGAACAATTCGAGTTGGTGTTGCACAGAGAATCTGGCAATATGATTGGCCTTTGCATTAGATCTTTGCTTAGGAGCTTTTCAGCTTTCAGCATAAATTCAGGGATCCGATTCCTACGCCTTACACGTTCCGGAGGTTTTGCCATATGGTTGTGTCTTACTTGCGCATAAGAAGTGGTCCAGCCCCCGATTAACCTGAACGGATTCGCTCAGTGCCTGACAACTGTTAATTCTCGTTATGGACGCTCAAGGCGGTGACAAGTTGGCGAACTTGCCCATGAAACGAAAACCCATCGACACAGGCGATGCACGTTTGTCTACCAACGAGGAGTCGAGTTCAACCGAACCAGCGCAAAAGCCGCTTTTGAGCGATCAAGAGATAGAGCTTGACAATTTGGCAAACTCAGGCCAAGGAAAACAACCCTACAGTGTAGTCGAGATAACGCCATCCGACAATGGTGGCCATATTCCGAGGCACCTTCATCCAGATCCCAGCTCTGGCACGCTCACGAACGAAATGACGAGAGAAAAGTACAGCAACACCCGAACGCAACGAGGTGGGTTAAAAAAGTCCACATGGCAGATAATTGACGGCTGGTGGCAGGAGATGCTCTGCTGCGCCCTCAGCGTCGTGGCTCTCATTGCTCTGACGGTCGTCTTGCGACAATTCGACAACAAACCACTACCCAGTTGGCCATCCGGCATCACTCTCAACACCGTCTTGGCCTGTCTGGCGACATTATGCAGGACTGCCTTGCTCATTCCAGTGATGGAAGGGCTAGCGCAGGCCAAGTGGACATGGTTTAAGAAAAAGCCACGTCCACTTGAAGACTTTGAGGTGTTCGACAGAGCGTCCAAGGGATTGTGGGGAAGTTTGAACCTGCTTGCTCGTACCAAGGGATGGTATGTTGACAGTATTCTGCTTTTGGTGTATCAGCTGACGACCCAGGCTGGTCGGCATTATTGCTGCGTTCCTGCTTAGCACGACTATTGCAACGTCAACCATTACACAGTTCGCTGTAGCCTACCCGTCTAGAGCCATCCGCGGGACCGAGAAGGGAAACGCGGAAGCATGGAGACTAGGCGAGAACTGGGGGATTGATGAACCAGAATATGCCAGCAGTATGTTCTGTCCTCTAAGCACGAACTAACACCGGAATACTAGACATGACCGCAAAGCATGGCTGACAAAATGCTAGTGAACGAACCGGCGATTGCTAGGGGAGCAAGACGGGGACTTAACACCTTAGTGACAGAAGTTGTACCATTTCGAGAGCCGAAGTGTATATCGGCAGATTGTGAATGGCCCGAGTTCAATACACTCGCTATATGCCATAAGATGACAAGTAAGTCTATTATAGATCACCCTCGAAGTTGCATATCCGACTTAACTCTTATCTATACTCCATTCTTGCTGGACACAGATCCTAATCGTCTTAGACGTAACCCACCTCGTAAAAGCCAACCTCGACTTTTACAACAGTGAAGAGAATATCTCACTTCCCAACGGAGTGTCATTTAGACCAGCCGGAGGCCGGGCCAAGTACAGTGGCGCTCCAACGTTCTTTGTTGGGGAGGGACCAGCAATATCGCACAAGGATCTACAAGACGTGACCATATTTGACTACTTCGCCGTCTATTGGAGCCCTTCCATGATGACACCTCATGCGGCGGAAATGTCCTTTCATTGGTGCATCGATACCTATAATGCTAGTGTCGTCGATAACGTACTTCAAATGAACAAGGCAGCATCGAATGTTCCTAAGCGGCAATCAGACAATGATGAAAGCTATCAGGCCTTAGTTTTACCGGATGATGAGGAAACAGTTTACGCAGTCACTTATTCAAGCACAGATACTATCCAGAGCCATCTCAATGACTCTCTGACGGGCCAAAGCGTTTACCGCCCAGATGAGCGATTTTGGGGTATGTCAGGTAGCGACATGTTGGTACAGGCTACGAAAGAGATTGCACAACGGGGCGGCGATGTGAACCCGAATTTTGAGAATGAAGAATGGCAAAGTGCCTGGTGGACTGCTGTGGATGGCATGGCATTGAACGTGGCCAACAGCCTTACAAATACGTAAGAGCACCGTCCTTCCATCACTGGATAAACTAACGAGATCTAAACAGACTTCTTCCCGATGAGGCTAATGTTCAAGGAGCGTCATTGATAAGCGAGGTATATGTGCAAGTCCGTTGGGAATGGCTGGCGCTTCTAAGTGCACAAGTGGTGTTGTCCATTATTCTTCTCATCGCCATCGTTACGGAGACAGCCAGAGCAGGCGTCACAGTCATGAAAGGTTCAACAACACCTATTCTATTTGCTATCAGTGCAGAAGATAAGGCAAGGATGGAGAACTACGGTGCTGAGACTGAGCCCCTGAGGGAACATCAGTATACTGCGACACATGTTGAGCTGCACAAGGTTGGCGACAAGTGGATATTGCGAGATCATAAGTCTTGAGTTTGAGCTTAGCGAGACGATTTGACGACATTGCGTTTACTGATCAATCATAATCATGTTATCACACACCAGTAGTAGTTCAAGCAGGCAGTATATACACGGTTATACCATGAACTCGTATTGGTGAAGAGCAAAAGATTTGGAATCATTCCCTTGTCATTCGACAAATGTCTTCAGCACATGTACAAAGAGGGCCATTGCTCCAATCAAGATTGTCTCCATGAATGGATGCACAATTCAGCCTTGCAAGGATGTGTGATAAGTGAGGCATTTTGCCAATACTACCTTCTCTTTACGGTAGTTTGCTGACCATCATGCTGGAACAGTTACCTGCGTCGTATCGCGTATTTCTGATTTCAGCTGCCAGTGTGACCTTGTAGAAGTAAGAGTAAAAGACTTGTCGCATGCCAGCGTATCAAAAACATTCGAGAACGTGAGGTGCTAAAGAATCGTCAGATATATGGCTACTCTACCAGAATTGGCATGATTGCCTTCCTGTTTCTCCAGTGGGAAAGGTCATCAAACAACAAGCTATGGCACAGGCAGAATAGTATTTGGTTATCAACAAGGCTACAAAACTGAATTAATACTACAAACACTCCTCTCAGACGATGAGGATTTACTGCCAGATCGACGGTGTTGACTAATTTGAGCAATAACAACTCAGAGTAGTCCTAGTAATGCAACCTCTCAAATATTTGAAAGCTGAATATCTCGGATTCGTGGGCTAGAAAGCCATGGGTTGTCATATAAGCCATCAGCTCCTGCAGACCTTGTCTCCATTCTCACACTTGGTGCTATACGAACAACCTTTCATCTGAGTCCTTGGAGACAAGTTGATAAAACACTCAGGATAGTCCATCGGGTTATCGAGGTCAAGGTCCTTTCCACTCGGCACCTTGGTTTCGCCGCCACGACACTCCTCAGGCACGCCACTGACTTTGGTGCACTCTTCCTCATGGTTGATTCTGTATTTGAAGCATTCGTAGTTGTTCTTCAGTGCTCCGTCGAAGTCTTGGATGTATCTCTTGACTTCATCAAGATCTTCACCCGTCAGACGATAACCATTACCTGTCTCGATGGTGTTTGCCGTGCCGAAACAGAGGCAGCGCTAAGGTGAGGAAAAACAAATGTTAATGTGGTGGGCTACTTGTTTCATTTAACCACGACTTACATTGTCATACCATGTACAGCTGTCTTGTACTTGACAAATCTCCTTGGTCATGAGAGTATCTGCTCCAGCCTAGATGATGTATTAGTATTAATGTCTCCCGAAACGACTCTAGTATCTGAAACGCAGGGCGGTCGCGCTTGACATGCCAATCTAGTTTGGCCGGCATGAATGGGAGGCTTTACCGTATTTTCACACTCTGTTTCTTCCTACATAGCGAGTCAGTACATATATCACCGCTTTCAAAGAACGACCAGATCTTACATCGCTGACCACAAAAACATATCTCCTCTTGTTTTGTGTCTTCATTGCTCTGACGGCAGCAAACTCCAACTGTTGCTTGGGTTAGAAATCGTATAACCGCAGTGATACTATGCTGGACACTGACCCATTTGTTCTGCGTATTCTCGACATAGGCTTCAACGAGCCTGTTCACTCTCTTGGTGTTTAGCCAGGCTCCATCCGCGAAATTGATCCAGACATAATCCTCTGGATCCATTGCATCACTGTTCCATGTCTTGGGTAGCTTTCCACTGAACAATCTCTCCACGTTTGACCTGGCGCTGCTCATGATGTTCCTGAACATTTTCCCGTAGGCGGCCTCGAGGTTTCTTTCAAGATCTTGGGGTGTTATTGGGTTCTCCCACTTACTGCTGTCGGCCCCGAGTTGAGTAAACGCACCAGCCATGAAAGTCAAGGGGTTGGCGAATTTGCCTAGGCCAGTGCTCGGGATGGAATCTCCAATCGACCCGGAGATACCTGCGAGTGAAGTGAGAATACCGATGAGCATGTTGAAAAAGACGGACGTGTCTTGTTCAGGAGGAGTACCAAAGGTATCAACGACATCCTTGATCTTCACGGACAGATTCTCAATACCGTCCTCGACCATCCTTGTCCAAAGCAACTGGTATGCTCCATACAGATTCCCCATCGCTTGGTGAACATAGAACGCAGGCGGTGGCGAATACGTTCTACACGCTGTGCTGAGCGGCGTGGGACAATTGGACCCAACCGAGAAGACAGCACAGTTGTAAGTTGAACCCCCTTGAGACCCCCCCGCAATGACCACTCTGAAGAACTTGTTTGACCAGTCGTCAGCTCCGTACTCTTTAAGAAACAGTAGGAACCATGTGATAGCACCGCTAGAGACCCACGTCTGAGCCGCCTCGGCTGGGTCGTCTCCTCCGAATGGTCGTGAACAGACGTGACGAAGAATCTCCTCTGGCCAATCGCTTTCATATCCGCTGTTGGGACCTCCGACCTGCTTGTTGGGGCCAAGACAGATGCCGTACTCCTTCTGACATCCTGAACCACACTCATTGATGATACCGCAAGTGCCGGCTCTCGAACAACATGATCCAAAGACGGAGCCCATGCAGTTGGCTTGGTTGAAGTCAGCACCGCAGAGGCCATCAGTCGATACATGGCCTCCACTACCCCCATCGCCATCTCCACTGTTTGACCCAGGCTGGACAGGTAGCTTAGGATCAACGACTCCTTCAGGATCGTCGCCAGTACCATCCTTCGTCCCGCACAGACTGAACCAAGTCTCAGCCTCATTTGTCCATGATCCCTTGATAGCGTGCATGTCAGCGCGTCCATTACCGGTGAGGTCGGGGAAGTAGGTGCACGCTCCGGCTACTGCTCCCTGGTACAGCGCACCCTTGTTCCTCCAGTCAAACTGGCTGCCACCGACCTCGGCTCGCCCCCAGTTGTAGTAGACACGACCGTCACCAGTGTATTTATCAAGCCAGATCATGTCGGCTCGACCATCACCGTTGACATCAGCCCAACGGAGGTTAGCCCTGTCAGCACCTTCGGGACGTTTGAACTGCGGGATCTTCTCCCAGCTTCCATCCTTGTTGTGAACCCACCCGCCGGTGCGACCATCCTTTTCCATACACAGATAGTCACCTCGCCCGTTGCCCGTCATATCAGCAAACGCGACAGGATTATCAAAGATCCCGACTCCTTTCTTTTCGGGGCAGCTGAGTTGCGGAGCTGGATTGGCAAGGTATGTCCACTCCCACTTGTTTGACTTGGGGTAGTTGTTGATCCAGACTTCAACATGGTTGTCGTTGTCGGGATTGACGTAGACAACATCGCAGGCTCCGTCTCCGTCCCAGTCGATCAGATGTAAATCACGACGGTGGAGCGTTCGGCCAAACGACTTGGGGTTGAATATGTCCTTCTCAAACATACCCCAGAAGGTCTGTCCTCCCGCCACACTTGTGCGACCCAGATTGGGATACAAGGTCATGGTGCCGTGCGAGTGCACCCATACATAGTCCTGTCGGCCATTGGCATAGCCTTTCATGTTACAGTACTTGTTGCCGTCTGCCAGAAGCTTCGTACTTCCACTGCCCTTGTTCTTCCAGACCTTGACTTCAAATCGGTGGTCATCCTTCTCCTCATGGTGCTCAATGTACACATAGTCGGCTCTTCCATAAAGTCCAAAGTCTTGTGCCGAGTTGTAGATTCGTGCAAAGTGGATTTTGTTTCGTTTGCCTTCGCCACCCATGCCCGCGTGGGTAGGACCAGATGTTTGCCCTTTTCCAAACCCTTGACGCCAGGTGGTCAACTTGTTCTTGTTGCAGCTTCTTGAGTTGGTCCAGGTTGTCGTTTGTCCAGAGTCGCTGACCCAGAGCCAATCGTCGCGCCCCTGGAATGGTTAGCCAGAACTGCGGTGAAAGAACAGCGATATGATCGTGTGATATGAGAGACTTGAGACTTACATCACCATTGATGTCATAAAAGCGAACACCCGCTAGGTCACCCATCCCTTTACCTGTAAAGGTAGGACTTCCTGGAGTAACTTCTTGCCAGAGTGTTGGCTTGTCCCCATTACGCCCGTTTCTCCAACACTTGGCATCTCCGTTCGCTTCGAAAACACAGTAGTCGCATCTGCCATCGCCGTCTATATCACCAATTCGCACTCGAGATTGGTCGTATCCAGCTTTGGCTGACATGACCAGACCAATACTTTTGAATGTGGGCGGCTTCGATTCAGTTCCGTCCCCCTGGTTGATGCTTGCATACATGGCTCCGTCCTTGCCAATGCAGACAAAGTCATCCAATCCGTCGCCATTCATATCAGCAAAGTGAACGCCGTTAATTCCGCAGTTGTTGGCCACTGACATGTCAGCAATCTTGGTGAAGAGCTTGTCGTTGTTACCTGTGTTTCGCCAAACGCCATAGAAGACCTTGTCATCGCCATCCTTCCACCAGGCTGTTAGATCATCTCGTTCTCTGCGGAACAATTTTGCAAACCGGAATTGGTCGCGGTTCCAGGGGCTTCGAATGGTAAGTATACTACCCATTGGCTCACTTGCATGCTGGTAGATGCCGTCATCTTGTCCGCTTCCTTTTTGCGTCAACCCTCCAGCGTAGACACCATCGCCGTACTTCTTGTCGCAGTTTTTCCCCCCAGAAGAGTTCTCAAGGGCTGGTGAGGAGTTAGGCTTCTGGAGAAGGCCATCCCTGGAGGCTTCGAGTATGGCCTTGTAAAAGACATAGGCCATCTTCTTGAAGCCGCCATCGTTTGGATGGATGCCGTCACTCATATCATCCGGGTATTTGATCCAGCCATGGCCAGGGTGAGGAGACTCCGGATCCATGTCGGCCAGCACTATCTTGACTCCTTCTCGGCGCATATCCGACACCAGACGCCTATACTGATTGTTGACCGATGGTCTGTTCGCTTCGATTTCTCCATTATGAGAAGGAATCAGTGTTGATAACACGACGGTTGTCTTATCCATTCCAGAGGCATTGAGCATCTCCTCGATTAGGACTCTCATTCGCTTGCCGGCATTGTTGATATCAATATTACGACCACAGTCATTCGTTCCGACGTTGATGAGTACCAGGTTAGGCAAGTATTCGAGTGAGTTTTTGGAGGCCGCCTTGACTTGATCGATGATGTCTCCAGGGTTTGCTTCGACGTCCTGTCTCGTATTAGCTTGCTAGTCACGCCAAAGCGTGATGCTCACATTGTCAGCCATTTTCCCGTTACTCTTGCTTCCAACCATGTTGACATCCCATCCTTCCAGACGTAATTGGTCTCGAAGCGGTTTTCGGTATCTGCGTGCGATTGTTTGTTAGCCCTATGCTTTGGCATAAACGGCTATACTCACCCATTTCCCGTTGATGATCCTTGGCCCCATACGATAGAGGCTCCAAGTGGGAGGATTCTAAGCGGGACAGTTGCGCGCTTCGATAAAGTAAAGTCGAAAAAGTCATTGAATGTCGTGATATTGAAATCCATAGACGGATTTGTGCTGAGATCAGAGCCTGTTGGCATGCAATGAACCTTCAAAACGAGGGCTATGCAGCTCCATGCCAAGATGAACCGGCCCAGTATTTTGGCCATCTTGCCGTTATTTCGAATTTGATGTTGAACAGGCTTGAGGGAATGGATGGACCAGACATTTGAACTTGATATACCGTTATATATATGTATACATTCTCATAGAGACTCTATTCTGCTAAGGTCGCCTCTCCCCCGACTTGGCAACCGTCTATAGTTCGTGAAGTCGAACAACGTGATGAACGGTCAGATAGATAGGATCCATCACATGGCAGATTTAATATTAATCAAGGCTCCTATTCTGGCAGGTCTCATTCCTTCAACTGCGCTACCCACTTAATCGCAGGGGAAGTGGGTTTATTAGAGAATCCTTTCGTTTTGACGGTCCAACGTTCTGCCGCTTAGCTTGGCTCTCATGACATTTTATGAAATGCCAAGCTGTTTTTGCCTGTGCAAAACTCCAATCGGAGACTTGATTAAAAGTCGTTGCTACCGAACGACAAGGTCACGGCGGTTAACATTGCCTGCCCCTGGCAGCTGTCAACTTTCAATAGGAAAAGTGATGTTCGGTCTCTTTGCCGTGTTATCCCTGCCAAATGTCAGAACACTCTTGCATCGAAGTGGTAGTGGGATTCGAATGCTTGGCCAAGGGTTATACAACGTTACAGCGTTTAGTTCTAGCTCGTCTAAATTCACCTAGAATGGACTTGATGAATTCTTCCGCTCGCGGAATCTTCTCATGTCAAGATCAGGTGTGGTATTCCCATCCCGCTGGGCAGGCAGACCACTGAGACGCACCGTAGGGTTGATTATCGAAGCATTGATTGGGATGGTAGTTGGATCCTTTCGATTTTACTCTCGTCGTGGCTGGTCGTGCAGACTATCCAACTCTAAGAGTTTCCCAAGTGTCTGAATCTATGTTTACTTGTCCCCATTGCGAATATTCTGCATAATTAAGAACGATAACAAAAGTTCAATCATGCGTTAATAATCTACTATCAGAGTATGCCCTTCCTCGCATAAAACAGGCTGTACGGGTAGAGTACTCTCGATAGTCTGGTATCGAGAGACGCTAACAGTCGAAAAAAGCAAGTCACTACGCAACGTTCATATCCTCATTTCCGCTTCTAAATTCTGTAGTTGAGCTCTCCGGGTCTTTTTCATGCATTAGGATTGTTTAATATCTGCTACAAAGTACTCATACACATTCCTTTCCTTACCTACTCACGGTCCTCTTAGACGACTTTTCCAACCCCTCCATCAGTTGGATCAACTTTTCAACCAACTGGGGCTTCGCCGCAAACTCATAATTGGCCTTCAATGTTACTAGGATCGTCTCCATGACCTTATCCGGGCTCGTCAGTGGCACGCTCATCCCTGCACCATCCCTACCTGGCCCATGAATACACGGAGCACCTTTTCCGAGTTGAATGAACCGTTGAAGTGGTAAACCGTCCGGTTCATCAAGCCAAACACACTGTCCTGTGCTATCATCACTTGCCACACTTCCATACGGTGAACTCGCCCAGTTTCCAGTTCCCTTCGCCTGACTTGCGGATTGCTTCTCGGATGCAACACCATACACCCAAAATACCAGACCAGCGTGGTAGACCATGATGGCAGTGATACCCCTGATGGTCGCCTCTGGCAGCTGTCTTGTCATTCTTATGACCTGGCCGGCATGCATGACGGCCCTTCTTGCAGATTCCGAATGTGCCCAGTTTACCACGGTAGGATAGACGGCTCTCGCTTGTTCAGAGCCTTCAATTCCAGCAAAGGTCTGAAGATCTTCGAATGGTGTGTGAAGATGCAACAAGATCAGCTCAAGGAAAATCTCGAGTTCAATATTCGAAGTGCACACAGTAGTATCCATGCTAATTCGAAATTGGTGTAGAATCTTTATAAGCTCTTCTCGGCGTGTCGTCATGACGAGGCTGTTCCAGCGCTGCGGTAGAGAGCGTTGCAGGGAGCTCATTTGGATATGCTCCCATGCCATACCCCAGACGCAAGCCAGCAGAGCCTGTCGGGAAAGGAAGCCGTCCGCATCAATGCCAGCAGAGTTGATTATCTCTTGATTGTCAAGATACTCAAACAAGGAGAGTCTGTGTGACGAAGAACAGGCCATCATAGCCGCCTTCCACTGATCAGGAGTGGAGGCAGACCAAGGTTCCATAGACGAGGGTAATGGTAGCTGGACTTCGGCATACGAGGTGAGTGGATTGACAAGGAGAGCCATTGATGAGTTGGCGTCATGCTGCAAGACCTTGAACACCAGTCTTTTGCAGCTTTCCATATACACCCAGTTATTCCAAGCTTGATCGAGAGCCTCGTCGTTGAGACTCTCATCAACAACAATCTCGGGGTACTTTGACTTTTTGAACTTATTATCGCGCCTCAACATGGTCAAGAGAGGTTGGAGAAAGCTCTCAGCAATCTCGATCTTTCTACTGTGACCGCTCCACAAAGCTATCTCGAGAGTGATAATAAAACCCTGAGATAATTGCATGTCCCTAACCATGGTGTTGTCTTGCTCCCACTGGAAAATGTTAGAACTAGCCCTGTAACAGAGTCTGCATGTGAACCTACCAACTGTGGGATTGCCGTGCGAACTGATTCCTGTATCGCATAGCCAAGCTTTGTAAGAGCAGGATCGCACGTTAACACAGCACCTGCTGCTGCCATTGCGGCAACCAACTCTGGCCTCTTCTTATTAGGATCAAATGTTGGTGCATGTATAAATGAATCAGACCGCGCCAGCGGAGACGCCAAATAATACTGCAAAAGAGAGTCCAGTAGCTCGACCGAGGGAAACGAAGCTACGGCTCTGGACAAATTCCCTGGTCGACAGCTAGTGACTACCAGTGTCAGAATCTTGTCTCGCGTAGACACCTCGAGCCGAGAACACGTTATACGATGATTCACCGATACTCGTGATTCAGGCGAGGTATTGTCGTTGACCTCTGGGAGAGACAGGTTATGTTCTTCGGCGTTTCTGTGGTCATTGACACTGGGTCGAAAGCGCCACTGGAAATTGCGAAAGGCTTCTGCACGGAGATCATTGGAGCTCGATGATCTTGAAGCCCGTTCCATATGAGGAAACCTTGTGTTCATCGCATCTGGATCAGAAACGCCCCCACACTCAAAGGGGACACTTGTATTATATGTGTCAAGAAACTGCAAGTCAACATCATTGAGATCAGTGAACGATTCGAACCCTGTCCCGAGGCCTCCTGCTCCGGTCCATGAGCCCGTCAGAAGCTGGAGATCGGGAAAGTCGGAGAATAAAGAGCCAATCTCAAATCCAGGAGACAACATGCCGTCGTGGTTGCCAAATGCAGCTGGGGTTCTAGGCGTAAACATCTGAGAAGAAGATATGTGTGGCATCATGTTATCGCCAGCACAAGGAGGTGGCATAGCAAAGTGAACATGAGGCTGACTGTTGTCCGGAACTTGCGCTATATTCATGGCGGGATCAATGGACACGCTCCCCCTGTGATGTGAACTCGGTGTCTCAGGGGGCGGCAGCGTAGGCTCCGAATCCATCTCTGTGTCATCAGTCTCCTCTCTATCATCATTGGGCTCATCCTCCGACATGTTGTCCTCATCTTCGTCAAAAGGTTGGTACCACAAGCACTCGAGGCCCTTGTCGACACATCGCTTGCATGGTTTCACCTCAGTGCATCGAAGATGATTCGAGGCACAGGTACGACAAGCCTTGGTCACCCGGGTAGGTACAACGTCACTGAGGTTGGTGTTGCTGGACTTGCTGGGGTTCCCATGTCCATTCAGGTGTCGCTTAAGAAGATCGCTGTCTGGTTGGTAAGCACATACACGACAATTAACATCAGAGAAAAGAATGACAGCAATGCGTATCAAGGATAACCCACCTGCGAGTAAATGTCTTGGGGCAGATGTGACATTTATGCGGTCGACTTTGCGTATCTGGTCGATTTTAGCACTTGTCTTTATATGTCGTCATATATTAAAAAGACTTGCAAGGGTTGACACAATCGTATCGAGATAGACTCACGGGAACGAACGTGACGTGCCAGATGATCAAGCCTCTTGTATTGACGTTGGCATAATCCACACTGAAACATATTGGCCGGAGCAGAAGCAACAGCGGAGGGAGAAGTCTGTGATGCCATCTCCGGGGCCGACTCGCTTCCCCTGCAAGGGCTGAGCTAACCCTCGGACGACCAGGCGGAAAGCAAAGCAAGGAGACTACCCACAATTTGGGACAGGACAGGCGATGAAGTGAAGGACGGGTGAGGTGGAGGTGAAGGCGGAATAGTGATAAAGCAAATGGAACGGTTCACTCGGGGAGTATTGAATCTGGGGGGAACTGTCCCGAGAGGACTGAAATACATTGCAAGCGTGATTACGATAACTTACCCCGCATCTTGGCCAGAATAGTCGATAACCCCGGATGTTCGGGGTGATGACCTCCACATGCCGAGATTGATCAAGATCTACGTACCCTGGACATCCACATCGAAGGAATAATTGGTCAAGGAAATTTCCAATGTGTTATTACTTAGATACTCCTGAAGTTGTGGACTCTAATCTGGCCTAAACAACTCTTTCATGTGTCCTTTGTTGATGCTTTTGACTGCCTAACGTTCAACTACGCTGATAATTAGAATTCTTTTGCATCAACCGCAAACACTTACAATGGGTAACTATTTCCAATGCCTACAAGCCTTTCATTTGATTCGCTAATGAAACCAGTAGCACCTCTCACACCTGTTCACTTCTTCTCACATGGCTCAACCATGATGCTGGGCGAAGAATCCGACTCAGCCACCTACTGGAAGAAAGCAGGCGATGAGGCTCTCGCCAACAACATCAGAGGAGTCATCATGATGGGCGCTCACTGGGATGCTCTCGGCGACAAGATTGAAGTCGCCACCAACCCAGACCCCGGGAAGTCTCCTGTTGCCTACGTTCACCCCTCAAAGTATGTGGACTACAAGCTCAACCCAGATTTGCCAACATCAGAGCGCTGCGTGTCCATTCTGCGTGATGCTGGATTTGATGCGGGCCCCAACCCAAAATTCGAGTGGATTCATGATACATACCTCATCCTCATTCGCATGTTCCCCAATGGATGCCCCCCAACAACTCTGGTGTCGATGAACGCCCGCTTCGACCCCCATTATCATATGCGAGTAGGCGATGCCCTCAGACCTCTCCGAGCCGAAGGCTATCTCATCATCGGATCTGGAGGCGCAGTGCACAATCTCTACAGAAACTACTGGACACCCATGCTTCGGTATTCTGACAACTTTGCCCAGCCACAAGCACCAGAGGCTTGGGCTCTTGAGTTTCGACAGGCGGTTGAGGATGTTATCAAGAATAACTCCGGTCCTAAATTGAGGCGGGCTCTGACGCGGCTGATGAAGCACCCTTTATACCGTGATGCGCATGCGACGGATGATCACTTTATGGCAGCGTTATTTGTGTCGGGAGCTGTGGGAGATGAGGAGGATGAGGGATGTTATGGTGAGCTTAAGGCTGAAACCTGGGAATTGACCAACATGTGCAACAGCCAGTTTACATTTGGGTCGTGGCCCAAGAGTCTGGCGTTTGCAGCTTGATTATCAAATTGTGAGAAATCTGTTTTTAATAGCGAATAAATAATAGCACTATATGATCTGCCCCAGCATTGATTCCGCTGAGACTATCCATATACAGCGTACTTCTATTTGTGCATGTAAAGACAACTCTTCGCTTTGAGACTAGTTAGTGGATATTGCCAGCAAAATCACACCCGTGTGCACATCCGTGTATGAGATAACCGTCGGGAGAAGATGATTCAATGCAATCTATTCAACTGTCTATACTGTATGCATGTGCACTATTTGCTAGGGATAATCGGCAATGTCAAGAAGTTGTCGTAGCCAGGGCCAAGATGGATATTGTTAGTACCCTGAAAGATTTCCGGTGATCTGGCAGCACAGTTAGCAATACTCACTACGGGAATAGATGATTGAACTTACCGATCAGCTGGGTCATCATGCAGGAAAATTCCCGACCCCTGCGTGTCACCTGAGGACACCTCGAACACGATCTTTCCCCCTTTCTCCACCACAACATTAGTAGGCCAGATCTCAATATCCACAACGTAGATGTCACCTTGGATCACAGGAAGCACATCCTTGCTTGTGTAGTCCCTGTGAGGAAGCCACTCGCGATGCTTTGGGTGATCCTTGTTGACCTTTCGAAGACTAACTCTCAGCCAACCCTTTGTCAGAGGCACGGGGTCTCCTGCAGTACCGGTGTAGAAGACCTCTTTACCGTCTGGGCCGATGTGTCGGAGAGTGACGAAAAGGTCGATGTCGCTTGGTGTGGGCCCAGTAGGATCAGGAGTGACGGACACCGAAAGTCTTGCAGTGACATGACCCGTGATCTCGGTTTCCGTCTCAAAAGGAGCAGTGGCGAACTGGACTGTACTAGGGTTCTCAATGGTACCCAGAGCACGGTATGAGAGCTTCTTCCGATCTCCAGGAGCGCCAGCCTCCGTGAGTCCAAGATCAGGGGTTAGGTAGTACTTGACGTACTGCGTCCTAGCAATAGGCCACTCATTCTCCTCACGTCTTGGGAATGCCTTCTCCTGCTCGGCATTATTGAACCCTGGGTTCCCCTTCCTCAGAACAAGACTGACTTGGGGTACCTTTCCAGGAATTGACCAGCCCACACGATCTTCTCCCTTGAGGAAAGCATCTAAGAAACTTCGCTGGATCTCTACTTCTTCTTTGTAGTAGAAAGGGAGGTCATGTCGGCCGACAATCATGCGAAGGTATTTGAGTTTGGACCCGGCATGAAGGAAACCCTCGATATTGCCACGGAGGTGAAGGAGGATGCCACCCCAGTTACCAACCGACAAGAGTGGTACTTCAATATCGCCCATATCATACTCCTTCGAAGCATAATAGACATCATCACGAAACTTGTTCTCCCGGTTGTCCACTGTCTGATCGTTTCTGTTGGCCGCCAATTCTTCTTCGCTAAGGTCTCCTTCAATAGTATCAGAACCCCAATTACGAGCACTTCTTCCCGGTCGACCATACTGGTTCGTCAAAACTTGTCTGTTCCACCAAAACTTGATGAAAGCGTTAGATAGAATACCACCATGACGACAACGGTCACGATAATAATCTGACATGCCTTCCCACGGAATGATAGCCGCAAGTCCCTTGGGCTTTCGAGCCGCGACGCGCCATTGACTGCCAGCATAATAACTGATGCCAAGAAGGCAGACTTTTCCACTAGACCATGGCTGATCTGCCGCCCACTCAACGACGTCAAAGAATGCTTCGCTCGTGCTCCGAGACATGGTGTCTAGAACGCCGGGAGACTGTCCAAGACCACGCTCATCAGCGCGGACTACAGCATAGCCGTGTGAAGTCCAGTAACCAGGATCGGGCGTCTCCCATGCAGAATGATCAGATTTGTGCTCTTCGTTGACTTCAGAGAAGGATTTGGGATGGAAACTGACAGGTTAGCCTCACGTATAAAAAAAAAATCAGGAGTGTCTAGGTTACATACTCCTTATAGTGGATATCCTTGCCATATGGGCCGTAGGTGACGATAACTGGGACAGGTCCTGAGTCCTTTGGTCTATAGATGTTGCAACGGACAAGGCCATCGCTGGTTCTCAGACTGACAGAGGCATTCTGTTCGAAGATGTATGGGAATGATGTCTCATCCACGGTGTGGAGATCCTTGATAGTATTGGGCATAATGAAATGATACAGGGGAAGAGTATGCTGAGATTATTCTGGATGAACTTCTTCCCAATGATTTGTGAGCGTATGGGAGACTTTTTCCAGAAATATCATGTGGTTCTATCGTCATGTTGTGAATATATGTACCCCCTTGAGCTTCACAGATGTGTAAGCTGCTGTGCTAAATCCCCTCAACACTTGCGGAGGGGTTTTCGGCATATCACCAGCGTGGGCCACCCGACCCGAAGGCCATCGACCTGTCAGAGGCTCTCAGGAGGGGTGTTATCCACTGCTTTAGACCATGTGAGAGTACACATCATGGTATAGACTAATTGCATCATGACAGCTATTATGGCGGATATTTTTTCTTTCTCTCTCTCTCTCTCTCTCTTTTTTTTTTTTTTTACAAAGCTTTCACATGGTGTCTATGATAAAGATAGATACCAACATTATTGGGATTTAAATATCTGCAAAACATTGAGACAGAAATCTAACTACGTATCATAAGGTCGGCTTGCGACGATTTGACCAATGCATTCTCCGAATCCTACTCCTGAATCCTCACCACCCGCGATGGCCGTCAATCGTACTGAATCTCCATCTTCCAAAAACCGTCTCTCACTCCCGTCAGCCAACTTGACAGGTTCAGTACCTCCCTTCGTGACCTCAAGAAGACATCCCAAAGCACCGTCTTGTGGTCCACTCACAGTGCCAGTTGCTAGAATGTCTCCAGCTCTCAGTGCACTTCCAGAACTGACAGCGTGCGCAACCATTTGCCTCATAGACCAGTAGAGGTCTTGAACGTGACACTTTCCAACTATGGTACTATGCTTATCGGTGACGACTTCAGCCTGCATTGTGATGGCATAAGTCATATGCGGCGATTCCTCGAGATAAGCCGGCACTGGTTTCTGCTGCTGGCCTTGAACTAGAAAGGGGGCTAATGCTTCAGTTGTCACAATCCAGGGTGAGATGGTGGTTCCAATGCTTTTGCCATTGAAAGGTCCAAGGGGCATCATTTCAAATCCTTGAATATCTCGCGCTTTGACAACCGTTAGTTCCCAGTTGAGAAAGCACAATGAGAGTAGATGCCTGACACTTACAACTCCAGTCGTTAAGTATCACATATCCAAAAATGTGCTCATCCGCTGCCCTGGCTTTAAGTCTTCTTCTCATCGGAAGGGGCTTGCCAATAACAGCAGCAAGCTCCAACTCGTAATCCATCCTCTGCGAAGGCCCGTAAATGATGGGCTCCGCGTCCTTGTCCGCATTGGGGCCCATGGCTTTTGGGTTGCGAAACTGGCCAAGTGGTCTTTCAATCTCTGTACCTGAGATCACGATAGAACTTGCACGTCCCGAGTATCCGATTGGAAAGTTGAAAAAGGCAGGTGGAGGGCGCTCATCATTGATGATGATGCGACCAGCGTTTTTGACGTGTTCGAGAGAACAAGAAAAGTCTGGTCATGTTAGTTCGTAACTGTCCACCATGGCGTCCATATGGAACAACACACCAGCGAAATCTCCAACTGACACAGGCAGATGCATTGTCACAGAGCTGATGTCTTCCTTAGCTTGAGAAGGAAACGCTTCAAGACCATTGCTCTTGATGCCATCTACAATTCGATCTCTGACTTCTCCAATGGCCGTCTTTGGCTGACTAGCAAATTGGTTCAACGTCGGTTGAGAAAGCGAAGAGATTTCAAAGTCAAGAACATCCTTGAACAGTCCCGAATCGGCGAGATCCGTGAGAAATATGACGGTGTTGCGGATCCTAGTCACAGGCCGTGGCTCTGAGTGGGTTTGAGAAGAAGCAATCCCGAACGGAATGTTCTTCTCTGAAAAATGGTTTGCGTACGCTGTGGATGTCATGTTTGCTTGAAATGATAGTGTGTTAAGAAAATGATGTAGTTGTCTCGAGCAGCGATTTCGCCTATATTATCCAAAACAGCTGCAATTCGTAGAACGGCGTCAAAGTATACACCCGAGGCATATTTCTTCACATTCGGGACAAGTGGGCGCACCAAGTATAACCTGGGGAAGCCCCTCATCGGAGTTCGGGGCCCCCCAAGGCCCAATCCGAGCCGGGGTAGCTTTTAGACCGAGGGGCATTGGAATACGGGGTAATGTACAGACCATAAAGTCCAGCTCGTTAACATCGACTAGCATAATGAAAATCACTTTATTCGCACATTCACGATCTGATATCAAGTCCTTCTGATCAAAATCAAAACTTCAAGCTTTGCTTTATATCTCTTTTATCTCTCCATTCAGACATCATGGCAACCCAAGGTCAGCTTCCCACTCCCAAGAGGTACATAACCTCCACCAACAGCGAGGGCAAAGCTATCATCGACAACACCATCTCAGAAGACGCCCACTTCTATGAGCTTGCCCCGGGTGATGCTGGCTTCTCTCAATGCTACGTCACTGACAAATTTCCGGTTGATCTGGGCAACGCCGCCGACATCAAAACCTACCAGCATTTTCTTCAATCACCTCCCGGTCTAAGTGTTTCTACTGGCACTGTCCTGCGCTACGTAGACCTGCCACCCAGCAAGCTGTCGCCGATGCATAAAACTGTCAGTCTTGATTATGGAATTGTGATAGAGGGAGAGGTCGAGCTTGTGTTGGATTCTGGCGCAACGAGATTGATGAAAAGAGGTGACATTTGTATTCAGCGCGCGACGATGCATGCGTGGAGGAATACGAGCGAGACGGAATGGGCTCGTATGTTGTACATTCTTCAGCCTGCTACATCATCTGTTCCTGGGGAGAAGTTGACGGAGGATTACGCTGATATGGTGGGTGTTGATCCTTCCAAGTAACCGAGCTCGAATGTATCGTGTATCGTATCGTACAGCTAGCGAAATAGAAACGATTGTATTGAACAGAAAACAAAAGCCGTTTGAGAATGACTTTGCTACTAAATCTAGATCTCTCCTCCAATTCGGTATTTGAAAATATTCTCATTCAATCTGCCAAATGTGCCTCTCCATGCCTTCGCCGCCGACTGTGAAATGATTAGCCCAAGTTCTGTCACCATTGAAAAGCTGAACCTGCCGCATTGATAAGGACACCTGTAAACATGGTCGTGATAAAGATCCTCTCTATAACATTATTGTATACTCTGATCTGAGACTGATCTCTTTCAGTATTGACGGGGCGATACTCTGGGACACGGCGATGCGGGATATCCCATCGGGGTCCTGGACTCTGTGATGTGCTGGTGGTAGTTGCCTTTGTCGAGCCTTCGGCTACCTCTCCAGAGTGATGGAGCTCATAGTCAGCCAGGAGGCGCGATGTTGTTGATGCTGTCTGACCACGGGCTGATTCAGTGATTGTGGATGTCATTTTGAACTGATAGCAGCGAGAAAAGGTAGTGGTTATGCAATATTCAGAAATCCTGATGGAAATGTCTTGTGTACGGTGCTTGATATCGAACTTGGGTCTTCCAGTTTGGTATTTCATAGCAATACATTACCATACTGATGTTTTACGTCCTTGTAATTTGCCGTAGCAGGACGAATGTCGGGACGTGGAGGAGCGTGACCCGAAGCCCAACCGACCTGGACAACCATCTCGGATGAATCCCCCACCCCCGCGTTTGCTCCCGCAACCAAGGCTTGCTTGCTGATGGTATGGCCTAGTCAGGTATATTCAGTGCTCAGTGTGCGGATCAACCACGTAAGTCAAGACTTCATATCTCATCCTTATAGATTTTCGCTGCCTTCCAACCCATTTGCATCTCTCATCAGGTTGCGCCATCATTGTCCATATAACGCTGAGACCTACTTGTCACCTGTACTTGAACATCACATTGCACTTTGTCTTTGACTGTTGGAGTCGAAATGCCTACTAAACCATTCAGCAAAGTGCGCTCTGCTGCCATCGACGGCAGAGCACGCAACCCCTTTTTCAAAAAGACCCAACTACAAAATCTTCACCGCCAACTAATCTCCCACACCTCTGAGATACAGCAAGCTATCGAAAAGGATACGACACACACGTCAGCAGAGGTGCAGGTCGAGTACTGGCTTGCATTGCAGTGCATTGCCCGAGCATACGACTCAATTGACACTAACGACGAACTCAAGAAAGAGTATCGCGTTGCACAGTCATCGAATGCACCGGATGCACGAGATCCTGCAGGCATTGTTGTTATTGAGCCCGCCGCACACACATTTCTCTACTCTCTTGTCTCGGCTGTGGTGCCCGCAATCGCGACAGGTAACTGCATCATTATCCAGGTTTGGCTGACTCTTACACTACATGTGGCACAGCATCTAACGCGGTCTCAGGCTGAACGTTCCATGCTCAAGACACCAGCTTTGGTGCTTTCTATTCTTGAGAAGGCCCTTGACCGAGATACGATCCAAGTCGTCTTCTCACCGATTTCAGGAGATGATCTCAATCACAGACATCGCCGAGTGATCCAAACTTGCTCTCCTAACCCAGCTCCACCACTTTCACACCATATTGTGTCTGAAAGTTACAAGCACACTGTTTCCATTGTCGAGCGTGATGCCGACGTCGACGCTGCTGCCAAGTTACTTGTTGCAGCCCGATTTGGATTGAGGGGCAAGTCGCCCTATGCCCCGGATTTGGTCCTTGTCAACGAATGGGTCAAAAGCGACCTCCTAGCAGCGGTATCGCGACATTCTGTGGCACTTACACGCTCACAGGGAGAAAAGATTGTGAAAACGAGGGGGTCTTCTTCATCCAGCATAGTCAAAGAGGCACTGAACGATGACTCGGTCAATATACTCTCTACTTCTTCGTCAGGATCAGTGATAGATATCCAGGACAGGTTCGTGCCTTTTTTTTTTTTTTTTGCCAATATACGGACTCAACTAACATGAATAGGCATTCAAAATTGCTGAAGCATAAAGTTCAAGAACCTGTGTTGCTCATCCATTCTGTCACAAGTATGGACGATGCTATTGATGTATCGAATAGGTATGGAGAAACTTCTGGTCTTTGGACAATCTCTCAGCTGATACAATTTTATAGTTTGGGAAGACTGTCCGCAGCCTACATCTTCACGTCACCAGCAGCTGCAAAGTACATATGCCAGTTCATCGACGCCAGCGTTTCGTTTATCAACGATTTCTCACTGCGCATTCTCTGTAAGTTGTCCAACTCGTCCTTATTACCCATCTTTCGTGACTTCTAACACGTACGCAGATGGCCCTATTGCACCTTCCGACTGCTCCTTCAACCCAGACTCCTTGACAGTCTACAGCGAGTCACACCTGACAGTCCCCAAGGGGCAGTTTATCGTATCTACGCAGGATACTCGACGCATTAATAGCATGATTTACAACCCTAACCCTGTGTCTCTACACAGCTTGTCTACCGAAGCATCAAAGGAATTGTCGGAGATTGTCCGCCCCAAGAAGGGTGGAGATATCGGGTTTTTCAACCAGGGTATTGTAACTGGTGGAACTTTGCTACTATCGACTATATTGACATGTACGGGGTTGGCTTGTTACTATGTCATTCGGCTAATATGATGATCTACTCGTGGGTTGGACTCTGATTTATTGATTGATACTTCCCTGGGCTTGTTAAGCCTGAATTTCACTTGTTTATATCATGTCATTATGTAGGACCAATATCACACTTGTTTTGTTTATGGACAAGGTTACATGTACTTCTAGTTAATAATGTTGTAAATTACTGGAATCATAACAAGTTACCGTCTGTAAAGCCACGCATAGTTCTACATTCAATATCGTCACATGCGATGTATGAATACCTTGATATGGTAACATAACGTGGATGAATCACTCACAACCCTGTCATCACTTCATTATGGTACTGATTTATCATTTTCCAGTCACGGCAAGGATACTAGAATGGCAAATAATGAAAGGGACTTCGATTCAAACTAAACTCCTACTAAGTCAAGTGGTTGTCATAATAATCAAGTATGCATAAACTGTCACTACTTCCTGTCCTTCTTTGCCTGGCTCAACTATTTGAATCTTGTTGCATCCAGACACAAATCCAGCCCCTTCCTCTCCTGAGACTCTCCGCTGAGCACTTCGTATATCGGCATTTCTGCGAGGCCTGATGCAATATGATGCAGCGTTGGGAGAGTTTTGATGGAGCCTGTGCTAGACTGGAGTTGTGATTCCTGATACTTCTTTCTCCAGAGGGGCGAGGAAGCATGGGCTTTCGCATGAACGAGATACTCTGCATCGGCGACATCCTTGCTGCCAACCGAGGCAACGTATCTATACCAGAATATGTCCTTGGTGCCTTCCTCTTCATTTACAGACTCGTCTGGATGAGCGTGGCCATTTTTATACTCCCCGGAGCCACAAGTGATCTTGAAGAAATCGAAACCACCCCAACCAAGGCTAATTCGTGTGCCTTGTTCATTCTCCACGATCTCGATGTCGCTGAAAATCTTTGGCATTCCAAGCTCCTCGCGACCTGTAACAATTGGATCGGCATGAGACTCAAACAGAACGGCCAGAAAGTCACCAGCAATAGAGTTGCCTGCCTTGCTAGTATATTGCACGTCGTGAAACCATAGACCACAGACTTTGTACCCTCTGCCTCCTAACCAGGCCAGGTTTCTTAGGTCGTGACACACGAAGCTAGCTTCGACAATTGTGCCAGGCCCACGAAATTGGAAGTCTTTGGTGGGAAAGAGTGTCTTGAGGTAGGTCGCAGACGTCTTGAAGCGTACGTTATGCGTGACCGTTGATGCGTTATCATCTGCAGTGCGTGGCCCCCCCTGGTGATCCTGTCGTGGGCCTGGCATAGGACCAAAAGAAAGAGGACCTCGACGGCGTACCGCTTGATTTTTAGACCAGAAGTATTCCTTGACCGCTTTCGTAGCATTGTGCCACTCGTCATGGCCAAAATTGTAATTGAGGAACTGCATGATGTTGAAGGTGCTGCGGTTCTCGTCTGTCAAATCTTCACCAGCCAACCTCGTCAGATCCTGGATCTTGTGTGCTCTCTCAGCTCGGATGCGCTCATACAGCTCTAGTCTTTCCGGAACATCGTTGGCAGTGACACCAGGTGGAAATACGGCGGCCAGAGCGGCGGCGTCCTCGATTGCCATGCCACCTCCCTGTCCCTGATGAGGAAGGAAAGGATGAGCGGCGTCTCCGAGGAGCGCTAGGCGACCTTTCACCCAGGATGGGAGACGCTCCATATCGAGTAAGGTCCAAACATTGAGTGCCGACTCGTCCACAGCCTCGAGCATCGCTACAACTGGAGGTGGGAAGTCTTTGTACACCTCGAGGAGTTTCTCCTTGCTAGTGTGCCGGCTCCAGCCTGACGAAACGTCAATTGATTTCCGTATAATAGAGACAATCCATCGACACATACCTTCTCCTTTACTTGCAGTCAAGGAAGTCGGGTGGATACCGACATAGTTCATGGTGGTATTGTTTGAGCAAGGATACATGACAAGTCTCCTGTCATCGCCCATCCAAATTGACATATAACCGTCGTCATTCACCAAAGGTTGAATGTCTGGGTTTTCCAACAAAATGGAACGAGGTATCATGAATCGAAAAGCACTTTTTCCTGAACCAAATGGCTTATGTGACGGGCCAGCAATGGCTGAACGGCTAACAGACTACAGTGTTTAAGTCAGCTCTGCCCTTAATATGGAACATTTAGGATGTAGTCTCTTACGCTCACTCCATCAGCTCCAATGATGACGTCTCCCGTTACGGTGGAACCGTCTTGGAGTGTGACGGTGCCATTAGAAGCATCAACATCAACGACAGGGGTGGCAGTGAAAATGACAGCCGGCGTTCCTGGAGCATCTGCTGAAACAGCTGCTTTTTTGAGCTCTTCATGCAGATGAGCTCGATGGACCAACACCCAAGGCTACATCAAACCTCAGTTCAGTAAAATCAACCGACCGACACTGAATTGAGTAGACTTACATGTTGCCAGATCAACAAGGCTTTCATCAGGTCTGCCTTAACCTTAACGTCACCATGGGCGTTATACTCGGCGATCTATATGAACAGATGGTGACATGAGTACGTCGGGCTATCAAAAGCAGTGAGAGAATCCTGCACTTACACCTCTTACAGGGTTTGCCCCGATCTGTTCTGGGAAGACACCGAAGTATTTGAGGATGCCGTGGCAGTTTGGTGCAAGATGGATAGCAGCTCCGGTTTCCTGGTTGAGTCGTGATCTTTCAAGTAGCTGCCATAGGTTAATTTTCATTGAAACGCTAAGCAAAGTAATATTGGCCTGAATAATCACTTACAGTCACTTTGTGTCCATGTCTTCTAAGCCCCAGGGCGGCAGTAAGGCCACCGATACCTAGATACAAGTTAGCTTCAATTTATGATTGCTTATCAAAGTCACCTCAGCATACCTGAGCCGATAATAACAACGTTGAGAGGCAACGGTTGGTTTGAGTTATCGCCGTTCATAGTGGAGGGTTATTTTTATTATGCGGATGATTGTAATAACAATTGCGATATATGCCCTGATGTACTAGTAGGTCATTTTGTAGCTTTTATAGTTAATCTACCTATGCCCTTATTGCTAATATATAATAAAATAAGTTACTGCTTATAAAGAACCCTCTTAAT
>JABGLY010000735.1:0-13148 GCA_013623525.1 Fusarium dimerum
GGCTTACCCTGGTCAGTAACTTACATGCAACCTAAATTCTTAGTGGCCACCCCAATCTCCATCAATCTCACAGGCTCAGGCAGAACCACAACCAGAACCAGACTCAGACTCAGACTCAGGCTCGCACTTTGAACTCTCTCTCGCACTCTCCTTGTTTTCCCTTGTCCGTATCCGTTTGTCTTATTCCTTCCCAAACTCAACCAGAATTCCGTCTTTCGCCTTTCCTTTCCTTTCTTTTCTTATCCTTTTTCCCTACCCTTTATCCCCATCCTACGACTTTATCCTATCGTTTTTACTCTCTTCTATTTTCCTCCTATCCTCCTCTTTTCCAGCAATTCTGCCCTTGGGTCAATCTAAAACAACACGCTTCCTCGACATAAACCCCCTTCTCTTCGCTGTGCGACGAGATTGCAGCATCCATAATCGCCCAAGCATACAACCACTCAGCACACGATAATACCAAATCTGACGGTCGCGACGACACGCAAGTCAATCGCTGAATAGCGCACCAACATAAAACAACGTTATCACGCCCACTACCATACTTGATTCTTTTGTCACAGAGCTCCCGCTCAGCTGCCCACCATGAGTGTTAGTCTTGTCCTTCTGTTTCAACCTGAGACCCAATCCATTCAAGCAAGCTTCATTCAATGCTCTCACCCTGAATGAAGCCATAAACAACTTGATGATACCAATTCTTGTCAAATTACAATCGCCACCAATGTGAATATCTGCTAACTTGAAAACAGTACGGGTTAGTTTACTCAACGTCAGCTCACAAGAGTGCGCATTACTAACATGCACCAGATACGGCAGACAGAATCCCTACGATCAGCCCGATAATGGCTACAACAACGCATATGACCCTCCTCCTGGTGCCGGCGGTTATGGCAACGGTGGTGGTTATGGAGGTAATGGCGGCTACGGAGGAAACAGTGGTTACAATAGCTCTACCTCACAGGGCTATGGTAGTAAGACACTGGTATCCTCAATGAATGGACTAGAGCTGACGGATTCCAGACAATGTCGAGATGGAACCTCTCGCTCACAACGCCAGTTCTTTTGGCCATGGCGACCCCAATGCTATCCTAAATGAGTGCCGAGATATCGACCGAGGTGTCGACACCGTGGAGCAGAACCTCGAGCAGCTGCGCATGATCCAACAGCGAACGCTCGATGATGCCGACAGCTCTGGCTCTTCGGCCGCCAACCGCCAACTCGATTCCTTGTCGACCGAGACCATGGCTCTCTACCGTGGACTCACTGAGCGTGTCCGCATGGTCAAGTCCAGTCCCGATGCCAACACCCCCAAGAACAGCCCCCATGTCAGCCGTGTCGACCGTCGTCTCAAGTCAGCCATCACGCAGTACCAGCAGGTCGAGTCACAGTTCCGAAAGCGAACGCAAGAGCAGATGGCTCGTCAGTACCGCATTGTTCGCCCTGACGCCTCTGAGCAGGAAGTTCGCGCCGCTGTGGAGGACACATCCGGTGGTCAGGTTTTCAGCCAGGCTCTAATGCAGAGTGATCGTCAGGGCCGTGCTCGTGCTGCTCTGAGCGCCGTTCAGGACCGCCATGCTGCCCTCGTCAAGATTGAACAGCAGATGGTGGAGCTCGCCCAGCTCTTCCAGGATATGGACACACTGGTTGTTCAGCAGGAGGCCGCCGTCATGCAGATCGAGCAGAAGGGTGAGGAGGTCGTCGATAACCTCGACAAGGGTAACGAGGAGATTGGTGTTGCCGTCAACACCGCCCGCAAGACGCGCAAGAAGAAGTGGATCTGCCTGGGTATCTGTGGTACGTATATCTCGTTATTCGATATCCCATTCGCCATCGACATGCTAATTATGGAAATAGTGGCGATCATTGTCGTTATTGTCATCATCGTCCTCATCTATGTCTTTGTTATTCGACAGCAGAACAACGGTAACAGCAACAACAACAATAAACGAAGTCTCATCGAAGAGGCCGTGTCTATGCCAATCGCTAGAGCTCCTCTCGGCGAGGTTTCAAGAATCCTTGGTCGTCGAGCTGCCGCAGCTGGCTCGGCGTCTGACACTCTCACTCGCTTGGGTCGCGAACGTTTGCATCTACCTCAGATGGTGCAACCCTAGATTTACAACTTGGTCTAGTCGTTTCAGTTGGAGCTGCAGAACCAATGAGGAAGTGGCATGTAGTTGAAGAAACATAGCCTCTCACTCGCATCCGGTATATATACATATAAAAAGATGTATACGCAGTTTGGGTATGGGTGTGAAGAATACAGTTTGCCAAAAAAAACTAGACTCTTTTTTTGCTCTAGGAAGTCTGGACAGTCGCCTTTTCTTTTCTCTCTCTTTTTTTTTTGTCATATGCCGTGTGTTTTCTTTGCCGGAAGAGCTCAACCTGGTTGCTTGTTGCTACAATTCTGGAGTTTTCCTTTTTAAGTGCTTTTTTTTTTAACTCTCTTTCTCTCTTCGTTTCTTGCATCACTTAAAAAAAGGCGTTTTCTGTATGAAATTTAATCACAATCTTTTCTTCAACATCGAACTGGACTTCATGACTATATATATGTTTCGTTTGCTGAGTGATGATGTATCGTTAAAACAAGTGGTATATGTATTGTTAATCTCGGTAGCTGTGATTCATAATGATCAAGCACATTGGTGAGATTGTAGAAAAACCTGTTCCGTTTTGACCAGTAATACATAAAAAAACAATGGGAGTGGTAATGCTAGCTGTTGCATGCCCAATCGAAGATTTCGTAAACCATCCCTCCCTGTTACGCCGTTCAGACAATTCCCGAGATGCAAGACTCTGAGACATGAAGAGATCTCCGTCATTTGCTTGTGTGCCTAGCAATAAGATCAAACAGACAATGGTTGTTTCTGCTTGAGCTGGGTTCTGGTTAGTATCGTCCGTGATAGCAAAAGCGACGGCCTTACCTATTCGGAATCAAGATATAGCCCGGTTTGCCAACATCGCTGCTCTTTATAGAGCCCTACCCACGTAATCGTCATGATGAGCCAGTTCTTGAGCATGACGGCTTACTCCCTTCTCGCATCATCTTCGTAATCCACAATGGCCTCATCCGGATGACTCTCCTCCCTTTCCGTCTCCCCTTCCGCCTCCACCATCTTCCTCCTCCCGCCCTCGTCAACCACCTTCTTCAACACCCCCATCCGTCTTTTAAAGTCCTCGGCCAAAACATCTACATCCTCCCTCTGGCCCGGGGATATACTCCCCGACCCAGGGGCGTTATCCGATCGAATCTCTACAGGTTCACGCTCCACGCCTTCAACACGAAGCATCAGGGCGCCGTGATCGTCACCTTCGCTCTGCTGCACCGTGACCTGTGATGTCGTGACGGCAAAGTCTGGTGTTAGGCTGGCCGCCCATGAGACAGCCCATCGTCCCTCGGGCGCGGGTTCCAGATCGACAACAAGGGCGCGGTCCGAGGGATTCGCAAGGACGGAAGAGTCGTCGTCGGAGAAGAGGTAGTGAATACGAGGATGGACAGTAGTGTTCGTAGTTGAGTTCGTCAAGAGAGTGAAAAGCGGTTCAAAGGGCTGCACGAAGGGAGGCTCGACTTGCGCATCATCATCAACTTGTTCATGATCAGGCGCAGGCACCGTATCGTGAGGAGACGTTGTCCCAGACATTCTTTGTAATTGACAATGAAAGAAACAATATCAACGGGATGACGATTCAATCATGGCAGGCGCGTAGGTAAGACTAGTAAAAAAAAAGGAAGACAGAGAGATTTTCTATTACTTTTAGGGATGGTTGGGGAAAGAGAATGTGAATATGTATGTACATGGGACTAAAGTTTGTGAGATGCACGCATGCAGTTGAGACCCTTTCGGGGTTCGGTTTGGGACGAGCTCTGGAGAATGACGGAAGTGAAACTGACGATGGGGTTGCTTATCTTATCGCCACGTGGTGGGCTTTGTCTGCTTGTAAATGGGATGGGGAAGCCAGAGCAGCAATTCCTTACCTCTTTAATTGAGAACCATATGCATGGACCAATCTATAAACCCTTTCTTTTCTTTTTTTACTCTCTTCTTGTTTTGCTTTTGTCAAGAGTATCGTCATTTTATTTGGCATTCCACTCTGCGCAGAATACAACATGAACCCACCCAACGTCACTTCAAACTCACGTCCTTCGTCTCCTAATCTACCCCAACTAGGGCTTCCTTGCCCGTCTCTTCAACGCAACGGTCGGGCTGTTCGTCGGTCCCGAAAGACGGCAGTTGCTGCAGAGCAAGGATATCCTTGTAATAAGTGATCGAGAGGTGACTCGGTGATGGATTGTTTGATCAGCACAAGTTACGAGTTAACCAAATCAACAACATGATAGACTTGACCCTCTCTAAAGTCGAATACTGTATGGTATCTCTGTTCTAATGAAACTCAATGACACAATGAAACAAAACTAAATGAACAGAACGAAACAAAAAGAGTAAAATGAACGCCAATCCCCTTCTATATGTTGTGGTATACCCCTCTATGCCTTGTACCTGACCAGTCTTGACCAGAAGACCTGGTCCCATTCTATCCATCCAAAGTCTATAGTCGTGATTGCAATCGTGCCAGCTGCTCATCCAAGTATCCAATACAAACAAAGGAGATCTACATGGTAATTGACAGCGCCGCTGTACACCTATTCCATTCTCCAAGAGTAACCAAAGAAACGCCATCCAATAATATCGTTCTCAAGAGAGAAAAGAAGAAAAAAGAGAGATAGTCGCCGAACCAAGCCTTGTGAGCAACTAAGCTCACGACTCATAGTCGAGCGAGGCCCTGAGTGACCCCGTATGTAGGCACCGTGTCTCCCACCCCAGACTCAGGATGAGTGCAGAGCACGGAAACCTGCCGCAATAAGACTCCTGGATTTGTCCTTGGCATCAGCCGGTGCATTCCAGTAGTATAAGCCCTGCCGTGTCTCGTTAGCTCTGTATCAATCAATGCATGCAACCCCAGGTTGAACCTTCGAAGCGTCCCAGTGTCAATTACTTACCCCTAATCCTTTTTGCTTGCAAAATGCAGCCTTGATTTTGACAGTGTCTGGATTGTCATACGTCACGAATCCACTGTCCGAGCTGTTGCAGTGCGCTGCCACATGCCGCTTATCAACAACCTCCTTGGACCCCTTGCGTGGCAATTGATTGTAGTCAATGCTGCCTTCCTGGCCAGCGCCTCCACGAAACCTGTGGCCTGGGCCACTACAGTGCAGAAAGCTTCGCCCAAAAGTTGGGATGCCGAGCAGGATCTTGTTTGCGGGAAATCCCTGGGAGATGATATACGAAACACCCGATGCGCCTGAGGTCTCGTCCTTGTCCGTGGCATACAGCTGGGCTTGATGCCCGCTCTTTGCCGTCCAGGTGCCGTAGAAATCATACGCCATCAGGTTGATGAAGTCAAGATAATCGGCTGCCAGTCCGAGGTTGATGAACTGCAGAACGCCCTTAGTCGCGGGTAGTGCTGCTGTAAGGACGTAATGATCTTCTGGTAGATGAATACGGACAGCTGCCAGCAAAGCAAGAAAGTCGTAGCCCTGCTGGGCATCGCATGGATACTCCCATGCAACTATCCAAAATGTTAGTCAACCACTGACATGCGCAAAATGCTAAGTGGCTGCTGGATACTTACTATCAATTCCGTCCAGACCAGATGCTTCGACAAGACCACGGGCTGATCGAGCAAAGTTGTCCCGCAACAGAGTGCTTGATGCCACATGAGGGAATATTTCAGAGGAATTGGCGCCGCCTACTGACAACACAACACGTAGATGAGGGTGTTTTTGCTTGAGATGCATGAGGGAACCCAAGCCTCCTTGGACACCGTCGACAGGTGCTCCAGCGTCCGCCCACTCGTCACTCAGCTAGGCAGGTCAGAGTCAGTTGGGAGTCATTGATAATCTTCCAAGTACGAACGGGACTTTAACTCACGAAAACACCGCCGTCGGCCAAAACATTGGCATAAGCGTAGTAGACATGGTTGATGCAACTGTAGTTTAGCATCCCTGGAGTGTCGCCTGCGTATATACGGTAGTTGGGGAAGTATACCGCATTGGTATACATAACACCCGAGGCGATTCGCGACTTGCGCGAGGAACTCATTGCGGAGAGGTGAAAAGACGAGAGATTGTCAGAGAACAAAAGAAATAATGGTGGTATTAGAACAAGAAAAGGAAAGGGGAAAAAAGACCGCGAAGGAATTATCCAGCCAAGTGTTCGGTATGTGTGTGCCCAATTACGGGAGATTGCGTTGTAACTTGATGTTTGTCGTGTGGTAGTTAGTCCAGCAACTTGTACACACTCTTTGAAAAACCTGATAGTTGTGAGTTCCCAGACAAAATTAAACGATAATCGTGGACTGAGCAAAACAATAGAGTCAGGGCCTGAAGGGTGACCAAACATCACCATCCCTCGAGATTCTAGAAGGATGGCTGAACTATTTAAGAATGAAGAGCAAAGACCAACAACAGTCAACACAGGATAAGCATGGGACAGCAAGGGACAACAAGGGACAGGAAAGGCAGACGGTAAAACACCGCACAGGACAGGTAGGTGTAACAGGATGAGGTTAGACATAACATAGCATAGCATAGAACCAAGAGGGCAGGCCAGGCCAGGCCGAGCCAGCTGGCTGACTGGAGCGGCTTGATACGATGCTGGTGGAGCAGGGACCATTTGCTCAAATTACACGGGAGGGTCCAGGATTCAGTACAACGGAAGACTCTCAAGACATGACATAATTGCGGGGAGGGCATGTATTTCTTCTCGAGACGGATAAGTACTGTCCTTGTAAAATGATGTGGATTGAAATAGTTGCGTGTACATGCACAGCAGTATCGGGTGCTGGTGCCGGAGCTGAGGAGTGCCATGGCAATGGTTGTGGCTATGGGATGGGTATGAAAGTGAGGTTGGACGTTGAGGTGGAAATGGCTTCATTTCCTGGACTTACCGTCACTTGCTTTTGTTTCTGACTGCCCTCATGCTTTGACCACTTTGGTTAAAATTTCGAGCTCGGGGAACCCTTAAAAAAGCGTCTCGTTGGAAATGAATGACATGGTGAGTCAAGCCGTCTGCTGGCTCATGCTTGGCAGGTCTCATCTCTGTCTGTTCGTGTATTGACGGTACAATAGCTCCGAGGACCGCCAGAGTAGATATGATGAAAAGAAGACCAAGAGCACAAGAGAGACCGCCTTTTGACCGATGGAAGTAGAGCACATGAAGATCCCCAGGGTATGACGGCTGAAGCGGAGGCCACGAAGGAATCCTTTGACCGTTGAAGAAAAGAAGAAAGTTGGAGGAACAGCTTCACTCAAATTGAAACATTTCATTGAGGGCAGATAATTATGGCCAGTTAAGTTAGGTAGTCAGCCGCACCTACTACCTTTCGGCGCACTTTCCATCTCTCTGAGACAACGGAACGAAATGGACGACCCTTGATCCAAACCAACCAGGTAGGTGCTGGAAAAATTGAAGAACGAAAATAGAAGGCGAAACACAGGGTCAAGCCAAGCCATCTAATACAGTAGAAAGAAAACGGGGAAGGGAAAGAGTGTAGGTAGGGAGGGTAGCATAGAGCGCACCTGATTTTGTTGCGTACCTAGGTAGGTACTGTCTTCATCTTGCAGGTCAACAGACATTATTATTGTTATACACCTCATGTATATCAGAACATGTTCCTGAACAATTAATCAACCAAATTCGCCATGAATAAATCAACTTTCCCACTCCATCATTACGGTGTATAGTCGACGTAGAGAAAGCAGCTAGCTATCTGACTCGTGCTCATACATTCTGGGGTACTTGTCGTAATGAATGGACACGTCTCGGGGACCACCGGATAAGGAAGCTCAAGACAACTCTCGGCGTTATCCATGAAAGATGAAACACAGTGCTCAGCCATAGATGAGGGGGGAGAAACTGGCGCATTGGACAAACCGGAAGTTTTACCTGTCGTACAACACAGTAATCGAGGCGAACTGGACGATCCCAAACCGAGGGGACAAGGGTCAAGGGGCTTGATGAGATTTCCCATGGGGGACCTTGCTGTCGCTATTGAGGCTCCACAATGTCATGTCGTCTTCTGGAAGGCCGACGAACACTTGGAACACACTAACTGGTGAAATTGGTTCCATTGGTTTTTAATAAGAAATTGATTGAGCAACTGGGGTCGAGTTTTTTCTTCTTCTTCTTCCCTTGGGCGCAATATTGAGTGAAACGACTCTTATCCCGATATCAAACTTTAATAAGCAAAGATCATTTGTGTCCTCAGGTTCCCTCCTCAGGTCCCCCAAGCCATGCTAACCGAAGTTGATTATTGTATCCGTCGGTGATTTAACGGCGGGTTGGCGTGTGCGCAAGAGTAGATTGCCTCGCCAAGTCCGGAATGATGTTGGATTCAGTTAAACGCCCCGGGTTGTTTGTTGACAAGTGACGTATAGAGCATGTCACTGCTTCTCGAGTCCTTACTTAACCCACAGCTGGCCTCAATCTGTGTTTATACGAGGTGCCCAAACATCTTGGGTCGGGACTTTATCATGCGTATTTCATGTGATGTATGCACATAGATGTACAATAAGGCGAACGCACATGCCGATCCAAATACTACGATTCAGACCAAGTCAGGCGTCATTAGTGAGTCGATTTGTTTGCTATCACGAGTAACGCTTGAAAGCTTGACCGACTATTCTCGGCTCAGAAGCAAACTGTCCCCTATACTCGATAACAAGGCCTTATTTATGAGTTGGCCGTGTCTGTGAGCTGTGAGAAGTGAGGCAACTGAAGAGTTATGACAACTCGGATCTCATAACCTTCCTCACCAACGGCATTGACAATAGTTAAACAAGATAGATAGGCACTTGTGTAAACAAGTGATGCCTTTTTACTTGTTTATAAGTGTCGCTGTAGTCTACTCTAGGATTCATAAACATCACTGACTAATTGTCGCTATCCATAACAAGTACAAATTATCATTTAGAAAACCTCCCTTAAATAACATCGCTTCCAGGGATGTTTGCCATCATGGGAGACTTGGAGCGAGATAAAGGGATGCCCAATAGCGTGTTCACAGCTCTGAAGTTAAGACAGGACATCCAACAAGCAAAATCAGGAAAAACAATGGTCGATACGATATCGAATTTCCACACATTGGGTGTTTGGAGCTGCATTCACAAGCTACGTTATGCCACATCTGGAGCTTTTGGATTTATAGTTGTAGATGCAGAAGAGGGCTTGGTGTGATAGAGAAAGAGAATGGAGCTCTGCTTTGTTAAGCGAAATGTTAAGAAGGAAAGTCTAGATAGAATATTATAATCGTATCAGATGACTTCTTTCTCTTGTCCTCTCCAGATTATTATTTATCCTATTGATATATGATGCCCTATAAGCTGAAGAACCCTGGACCAGGCCAGCCAGAGAACGACACCTTCCTGGGCTCAACAGAGACAGTAAAGAAGTTATTATTTGAAAGACAGAGTCTAAGATAGATGAGAGTTTTGTATAGTGGTAGTATTTTAGAAATTGATACTTAGAATTTGCGAATTGCTTTTCCATCATCTTCTTTTCCCGTGGTTTTCTCATGCATGCCCTGGGCGTCTGTCTCGCTGACAAACTGCCCCCCACAACCGCCACACGTCCGTCACCTGTCAGGTATAAGCTCAATGCTTCTGTGCTGGATTTGCGCGCCAAAGCTCCATCCTCAAACAAATCTACGCGAACAATCATCACCAAATCAACCTCGTCACGATCCTACAACTCCAGCTTCCGAGTTCAACTCACAAAACTACGACAGAAAGGAGAAGCTTTTTATAAATCATACGTCGACGGGCATCTGCCCATCATGCCTACCGCCGTCGAATCTCCCGCCTCTCAAATCCTCAACCACTCAGCGAACACATACCACTTCCGCTTTACACCTTTCCTCCAACGAACATACCAGGTCGGTCTCCCGCCCGACCGTCCAATCTGCAAAGCTTTCCAGTCAGGACACTGTCCCAACGGTACGCGATGTCCCGAACGACACGTTTCAGACGCAAAAACAGCCCAGCCGACCGGCGGTCTTAACTCTCTCGTCTGCAAGCACTGGCTGCGCGGTCTGTGCAAAAAGGGCGAACACTGCGAGTTCTTGCATGAGTATAACCTGCGAAAGATGCCAGAGTGTAATTTCTTCATGCGCAATGGGTACTGTTCCAACGGCGATGAGTGTTTATACCTGCATATTGATCCGCAGAGTCGTCTACCGCCCTGTCCACACTACGACATGGGTTTCTGTCCTCTTGGGCCGAACTGTTCAAAGAAGCACGTACGTCGAAAGCTTTGCGTCTTCTACCTAGCTGGTTTCTGTCCCGATGGTCCGGACTGCAAGGATGCGCATCCCAAGTGGTCTAAGAATCTGGAGAAGCCGACGCTCAAATCGGAGGAGAAGAAGGAAGAGGAAGTGAGGGGCGAGGTTCCAAGAGAGGATGACATGGACCGTTCGAGGGACTTTAACAGGGACAGGGACGATGGAGGGAGATTTGGCAGACATGGAAGGGGTGGAAAATGGCGAGGCGGAGGTGGCGGTGGCAGACGTTTCCGAGGAAGAGGTCATTGATGAGTACCTAAGGTGCAGGGAGATGGACTTGTTCATGATAAAGTGTGTTTGTGTGTAATTCTACAACGATACCCACCTGGGACAACGGATCCAGGTCTAGTAGTTTACTCAAAGTTGAAAATGGGACAAAACTCAAGTTACTTGGAAAGTTTTCTATGCATATACGGGAAAAGCTAGTAAAGAGAGTCATGACGGCGTTTATTATAGTTGAGATCATTCTTTACATATCCATGTCATAATGAATTGTGTACAAATATTTTACTCATCGTCGTATACACATGATGCATGCACATGTCGTGATCTAAGACGACTCGGATGAATGAGGTGTCCACAGAGCACCTTCCGACTCCGAGTTCCATACGTTGGTCTCAGATGCAGGCACGGCGACAAAGTCCTTGGGCTCTTCCTCGGCTTCGTCTTCACTCTCGTCATCTGATCCCTCGTACGAGCTAGTCTTCCAGGTTGAGAGCTCGTCAACTCGACGAATGCCCATCATCCATGAGATGAGACTTCGGGGTGCCCATCGGCCGACAAAACCGTATACGCTGGCTCCCAGTCCGACGCGAACGGTATCCGCCGTGAGAGACCCGTCGATAACGTCAAAGACGGAGTTGTGAAGACGTCGGAGGGAACTGCCCTTGAGGCCACGGATACGGCCACCAGAGATGGCGGAACTCGTCTGAGCGACAAAGTTTCGGGCGTAGGCGTGTCGTGCGCCTTCAGGCCAGACTAGAGGAGATTCCGGGTTACCAGCAGTGACGAGGCCTTGGTGAGGTCCGCCACGGGTAGGGACAAAGCTTGAGAAGTCAAAGGTGCCAAGCTGCATGTGGGTAACAGGGATGTCGAGAGGCCGCAATTCGGCGGTGAGAACTTCGGTAAAGGCGGACAGAGCAGAGCAAACAGTTGCCTCAGGGGCGTGGAAGGGAGGGTTGATGGATGAGATGATGGATGGCGTAAAGACGAGAACCTTGGGTGGAACCCATTTCTCACCGATAGGGTTGAGCCGAGATGTCAATAGAGGGAGGAAGGCCTGGATGGTGAGGATTGGCTGCAGGAGATGGGTGTTGAACAGGTCGGCGAAGCTAGAAGGGGGGATGGTGGCGATAGGCGATGTCTGGTAGTGAAGGCTGGGGATGAGAATGACGGACTTGAGAGTCAGTTGGTTGGGCTTCACGCCTGGGCCTGGAGCCTGGGGTGACTGAAGGATATGAGCGAAACGCTCGATGGCAGCACCGGCACTTGGCGGCTGTGTCCAGGAGTCAGTCAGTATTCTACTACGAGAAGAAATGGACAAGAGACAACTTACGTCGGTAGTGTCAATGCTGAGAGGTCGGATGTCTGCTCTTCCCGAGCCCATGACCAGAGCCTCATCCTCGGCGGCGTTGCAGACGACGTAGACGATGAATCCTCGACGCTCCATGTCCAACGACAGCGACTTGGTCAATGGCAGCGTTGGCGAGCCAGCAATGACAACGACTTCAGTACGACCACCATTTCTCGCCCTCTTTGCCCTCCTTGTCTTTCTGCAGAACCTGTTCTCTCTATAACCCTTGAAGACCAGCGTTCCGCAGACTATGACAATGACTCCAGTCAAAACTTTATGTCTTCCGATCCAAGCCTGCATCCTCTCGAATCGCGACAGAGCCACAACGGTGGGGACCGGAGCCGGCATGGGAGTCTTTGGTCTCACGGATTCAGGTATCCATTTCGTGGTAGAAAGGGTTTCTCTAACAACGTCCGCGGCCCGGTCGACATTTATGTCGATGAAATCAGCGACATTGTCGGAGTACCGACGAAGCTGGACGGGGAGGTTAGACAGCTGTAGATGAGAAGGGGGAAAAAAAATTAGCAGAATGCCGATATCAGTGACAGACAGGAGTGCGTACCACGTCAAGGAACTGCTGGTCGTCGGCCGACATGATGCTGTCTTGTGCCCGTTGGGGTTGATGCCAAAGAAGAAAATATCTTGGGCACGGTCATATGACGCTGGGAATGGTTTATGCGGTGGAGGTTGGAGAGGCTGGTCAAGCTTCTGATTGTTCCGAGCTTCGGGCAGTGCACGGGCCACATCCGTCTCGGGATGTATTTCCTGCCGTCCCGGAGGTTGATGTTTTATAGATGAATGGTGATCATATTCATATTGTAGGAGAAGATGATGAAAATAAATAAGAAGCTAGCAGATTAAACATTCATATATTCTCTCCCCTTCTTCCTCTTCTTCTTCTACTGAAAATCTATGTTTTGTGGTGGTTTGAGTAATTGCTGTGAATCAGTTGGGCTTCAATGGCATAGTCCATTTTCCACACCGCTTTTATACACGGACTTGCGGGTTGGAGTAGCTGGATGTCCCCGGTTGATGATCAAGTTTCTATATAGTTCTAGAGGTAGTAATATATATATATATATATATATATATATATATACATATATAAGTGGCTCTTGAAAAAACGCTCTCATGTGGGAACGAATGAAGAGTATGAAACCTATTATTCAAGTGACTGATATAACATACACCATCGGGATAGGCATTGGGGCACGTGTAATAAGCCCAAGTGTATGTCGTC
>JABGLY010000736.1:0-53915 GCA_013623525.1 Fusarium dimerum
CGCTCTATCTCTCTCTCACACTAAGCCAATTCTGCCCCTGACTTGTCATCGGAAACCACTTGCTTTTGTACTGTATCTTATTCAGAACTCGGGGTTCTTTTGTTTTTGGCATTAGAACTTACCTCAACCGATCTGGACATCCAGTCAAACCAAGAACGCAGTCTCCCATTAGCAACCACAGCCCTCGCACTGCCTCGTCGAAAATCCCAACCTTGACAACTTACCCTTCCCTCTCTCACTGAAATCGTAGTGGGCCAACCACTAAATACACCCACTAGCCCGCCCACACCTCAGCTCAGCACACCTCACACTCTTCCTATTTCGCTTTAGTGGGAAATACCCCGTTTTTTCCTTTCTTACCTTGCCTTAGACTACCTTACCTGATTGACCACGCTCCAACCCTTCCCTTTCCTCCCTCTCTTCTTCTTCCTCATCACCAACCCCAGTCCTATCACTAAAAAAAATAAGGATTCCTATCATTCCACCCCCGACTGTGTCGCTCCTTTTCCCTTTCTTTTCTTGCTTAGTCTCTTCTCTTTTCTGAACTTCTTTTTCTCCACGTCGCCTTTACGACCGTGAATATTTCGACAATCTCATCCGCTCCCTCCACCTCGTCGCCTTTCGACTCCTTTTACACACAAGTTCTTTCGCCCTTCCCATTTGCCGAATGCTCCGGTAGCAATCGCATCCTTGGCCTCGTCTTCCATCTAAAATCATCAACGAGAAGCGCCTGTGGCCATCTATTATACACCAGTCATCAATACCACCCAACGACAATCGATTCTTATGCCATCGTATTACGTTACCTCTCCGTCGCTCAACAAAATGGATCACGGCATGTACGGACGACGAAGGGGAATCCAGATGGCAAACATCTTGGGTGACCCTTTTGCTTTGGCCACCATTTCGATCGCCATGGTGCGTAACAACTCGCTCGTTTTCAGTAATAATCAATTAACGTGGTAATAGCTCGCTTGGTGTATTACTTTTGTCGCCTGCATTATAGGTCGTGTACAGCAAACTGTCGACAAGCCATTCCCGACCTTCGCGTGGTGGGGATGCATTTACAGCTTACTTCTCATTATCGGTGTCTTTGTCGTCATTGGAAGCGATTCTATCCATACATATCACGTCGCCATGACCGGTTATCTTGCTGCAGGAATCGTGCTAGTGTCATCGGGTATTAACTCACTTCTCTATTCTGGAAGCGGCGCGCGCGAGGCTGCCTCTGCTGGATTCATTCTTCTGGCTATGGTAGTGGTACGTTTGTTCGACCCTTTAATGTCCAAGGATATACTTGTCTGACAAAACCCACAGGTCATATGGACGTTTTATTTCGGATCTACCCCTTCGTCGACTCCACGTGCGTTCCTCGATTCCTTCGCGCTCGCCAAAGAATCAACAACAATGCACCGATCTACCATGAACGGCTACGGTGGCCCCCGTCCTGAAACTTCCACCTCCGTTCAACCTCCTCAAATGTACACTTCTGCCCAACTGAACGGCTTCGAAAACCCTTCACCTGTGGGTGGAGTATCCCAAGTTGGCGGCCGTGGATCTGCTGTTCCCCAAAGCTTTAACAACCCCATGCCTCAATCCAAGCCTGCCGGGTCTCCCGGTGCCGACACGGAGGTCGTACCGCCAACCGAATATCCCTACCGGGCAAAGGCCATCTACAGTTATGAGGCCAACCCCGACGACGCCAACGAGATCTCGTTCCAAAAACACGAAATCCTCGAAGTGTCAGACGTTAGCGGACGATGGTGGCAGGCGCGCAAAGAGAATGGTGATACAGGTATTGCGCCCAGCAATTACCTCATCCTATTATAAGAAACTTCGGATCAGCAATGATTCTCTAGGATACCCCGCCGCTGGCATTGCATGCCGTCGGTCATCACCGGCCTCAAGGCTGGCTTGTTTATTTGTAACGCTTTAGAGTCACGACTCCGCAAACTGGTTCACTATTGGGATGGGAAATGTGTCGGACGGAGTACATTTTTTTGTTTGGGACGAAAACCTCTGACCAGAAGGGCCCTGACGCCTGGCAGTTGGGATGCATTCTTTGTTTTTTTTCCATTTCAGTGTCTCTTTTTTTATATTGTCACTTTTCTTCTTGGCTTCACCACGTCTATTACACAACCTTTTTTTTTCCCGCCTCGAGGGGCCTTTTTCATGTTCTTTGTAGTCTGCGGGCGCCATAGCAACGTAGTTGTGAATACCGCCGTTTTTGCACATGATCTAAGCGGCTGAGCCTGAACTCGGAGCCGATGGCTTCGGGTAATATCATCTGATGACTTTTTTCAGGGTTCTGTTCTCTTGTATGAACCGTTTGGGTCTGTTGATGATGTCTTCAACAAGAGATTGTGAAGTGTGGGTAAAGGTGCAAACTAGTAACATGGACATTAAACTGAGAGGAGCATCTGGGATGGTATGGCCTACATAAGTAGACCGCAGGGTATCAAAATATGACTAGATCTAAACGCTCACTACCCTTAAAATTTGAGACTTGTTCAAACTGCCATCGCTTATCTGAGATGATCTTAGCCTGCCCGTTTGTGGGCGATATGGCTCTGCCGAGGCTGATCATTTATTCTCTGCTTGGTCTTTTGGTGGGCATCTCAACGTTTGGACCCGCCCTCATGTCGATCCCATTCTCCCAGTTGCGCCCTGAGCGAACCATTATGCTTAGGTCTTGGCTTTTGATATCTAGCAGGTTGAGGATTTCTTTTCTTCTGGTTGATGTCGCCGTCTCTCACCCTTCCAGCCTCTTCCTCAACTCCCTCTCCTTCTGCAAGACTTCCAGCTCTAACCTCTCAACACCATAGCGTAGCGCCTCCTTTCTCTGTCTCACCGCTCTCGCGCGTAATTTCTCCTCAGGACCAAGCTTTCGGCCGTTTTTCGTGTTCCGGGATGATGCATTCACTATATCCTCCGGTCGCGATAATCGGCCCTGTTGTAACTCGGCACGGGCTTTTAGTGTCTCGATGCGGCGTTCCTGACGCTCGATTTGTGAATCGGCACGGGCTAGTAGAAGAGCTATGTAGGGACCGATGTCATCTCGGAGGGATGCCTCTGCTGCGGCTAGAGTTGGTTGGGGAATAAGTTCGTAGTGCTGGAGAGAGAGAAAGTGTTAGGAGGAATGGTTGATCAACAAAACGAGGGGAAGTACATACGCGGACTGTTTTGAGCACGTTGACAAGACGAGGAAAGTCAGAGACGCCATTCTCGAGGGTTTCGACGGATGATTCGAGGAATTTGAGGGATGTGCTGAGGGATGATACGCAGTCGGCGTAGGTAGATAGATTAGATGTTGACATGGCCGGGGGTTGGAAGTAAATGCGTCGCGGGGTTTGCGGTTCACTCTGTTTTCGGGATTCACATGCGACGTGATTAAGAAAAAAGGGTTGACAGGGGGCGAGGAACTCGGTACTATATGGGGCGATTTGTGAGTTGGTCTAGAGAGATGGCCGGCTTGGAGGGTTATGTGGGTGTGTAGATGTTTGTATGATGGTGGTTTGTTGACTTGGATTGTTTTGAATCATCAAGTTGCGATAACGCGGGGACCCAGTTGGAGTTGGGGCTCAAAGTGGGACCTTTAGAACCGCAGTCACCGATGTAGCCCCCTGGCCTATGTAACCTGAGCCATTAAAACCAACGATAAGACAACAATAGCCGATCTTATAATGGAAGAACATGAGCTTCGTGGTTTGGTCTGAGGAAAATATCCAGCTAAATTGGTCTCGATTTTTATTCTAAACGTCATTGATTTACTAAATGTTTTAGATAAAGATTATGGATTTACACATAGGCCAGAAAGGCAAGGGTCTCTCATATTGCGAGAATTGAAATGATTGAATCAACTGGCGTGTATTTTTTTTTGTTAGACTGGTTCAACGCCATCATATACTATACTTTATCGAAATTCCTCATACTTCTTGGCCTCATTTCTCTTGGCCTCGACTCTCTTGATCGTCTCGGCATCGTAAACTTTCTCTACAGCCTTGCCAGCCTTGAAAACCTTTCTTTCGTGTCTAGCCGCCTCCTCTTTGGTCATGACGACGAGGTCGCTCAACTTAACCGTGGACCACTTCTGGACATCCTTGCCCTCGTCCAGAACGTTCATGCTGCTGCCCGTTGGGCGCTGCCATCTGATCAGGACGAGCTTGGTCGCGAGACCGGTAATGACGCTACGGCCTTTGTATAGCTCTTCAGCTAAGAAGGCGACGTCGCCGACGGTGACGGGTACCTTGAGACCAACGGTGTTAGGATTATCCGTCATGCGAGCGAGTTTGTCTTCGGAGCTTTGGAGGTAGGCTAGCATGCCATCATACATACGGTCACGGCCCTTGGCTGGTAGGTAGTCTAGAGGATACCCAGTAATACTCAAAATGACATGGTTGGCGACGGTCAGGCCAAAGATGGCCGGCATCGTTCCTAGAACTGGCAGAATTCGAACGCGGAAGTTGGCCATGGGACCTAGGTCCTCAACGGAGCCCTTCTGGATTTCCTCCTCTGGTAGAGGTAGTAGTTCTGCCTTGCCCTCACCCGTCTTTTCGGTAGAGTAGACCACAGGGATACCGCTGGTGATTCCCTTGAGCTTGAGTCGTCGTCTCGTCGCTCGTGAGAGACCGTCGTCCGTGCTGGTGCCGATGTCGCCGACGATGATACGAGTCGGGTCACTTTTGCAGCCTGCGCCCATAGCACTTATGACAGGGATGTCGTTGTCGTGACAATACTTGAGCAGAGCCACCTTGGTGTCGATGTTGTCGATCGCGTCGACGACATAATCGGGGGCTCGTCCGTCCTCCCACGGCGCAAGGAGCTCGGCCGCCACATCCTCGTCGAACTTTTGCTGTCTGAGGTCATACTGTGTCCAGGGGGCGATAGCGATAAGTCGTCGCTGGAGACAGTGAACTTTGGAGATACCGACATCCCCAAGGGTGGCTACGGCATGACGGTTGAGTGAGCTTAGTGTGACCTGGTCAAAATCGATGAGACGAATCTTGGAAACTCCTGATCGAGCAAAGGCTGCGGTACAGTGAGAGCCAACACCGCCACAGCCGACCACGATGACAAAAGATTCGCGTAGCTTCTCGAGACCTTCTGGAGTTAGAAAGGCGCGATTCCTAGCCAGCTGTTCCATGATGAGCTCTTCATCGTATTTGCCGGCTTGTGCACGGCGTGCTAGCGCTTGATTCCGAGCATCCTCCTTATCCAGGGGCGGTGAAGATGATGTGCCGAATCGGTTCAACTATGTCTAGGTCAGTACTTGTAACAGAACAAGATGAAGCTCAGAAACCTACTGAGCGAATGTTTGGATCGTCTCGAGGAATTGAACTCTTGAGCTCATTTACCCTTTCTTCTCTTTCCAGAGCCTGGTACCCCAAAATGAGGGTTGCAACAGTAATCCCGGATAGCGCAGCCGCTGCGAACAACTGGGCACGGGGGTTGGCGAGTTTTTCTGAGAGGAATGTTGACGCCATGGCTTTAAATCATCATTTGAATCAGTTTGAGCGTTAAAATTCCTCTCCGTCACTTTTCTTTCTTGATCTGACACTTTTTGTTGAGATGAAACGGTGAGGATATTCTAAAACGGCTCGCCATCATGTGCTCAGGGATGGATACGCTTCTCCAGATTTTCCAAGCTTGGACTTGACTTAGTCAGCTATTGTTAATTTCCTATTGGTTCATGCCCTGCTCGAGGCTCAAATCCAACGACCATCATCGATCCTGCTCTTCCCGAGGCGACCGTAGTCTTTGACGAAAAGGAAGATAGCTCAACGACAATTAGGTAGGGAAAGGAAAGGGATTACCGGCAGGGAATTTCAAGATAGGATAGCGAATAACCAACGAAATGCGGCTCGTTGGCAGCCGACCAAGGCTCCTCACGCCTCGTCAACCTCGTCAACCTACCCTCCGCCTCCGAACCCCGACTCTCCGAACCATCGTTTCCACAAACCAGACCACCACCAACACGAGACCAAATCTTCCCTTCCTAGCCATCCCAGTCACCAACAGATCCGACATACGATGCTTCACCACTGAACGTAAACAGTGGCTCAAGCACGAGGCTAAGCTTGCAGTGCGATATACTGCTTCTCTCTGGGGTCTTCTCGCGTGCTGCGGCGTCATCTGGTTTTTTTACAATGAGGAGAGATTGGAGAGAGAGTTCCCGACACCTCATGAGTGGGGATGGATGACGAGGAAATTTCTGAGGGATGCGAACAATGCAAAGGATCCACGGGATGGAGACGTCGTTTGGCCTTGGGCTTTTGAGCTTGCGCGAGGGCTGGTGCTGCGACTGGAGGATCCAAAGGTTGACGGCCAAGGTGTCGTCAAGCTTTCCGACAAGTTTGACCCGTCAGCTGAGATTCCCGGTGAATTTATCGCATGTGACATCTCTGCAAAGAGTGAGGAATGGAGGAGAGGATACTTTGAAGCCATCATGCTCGCCGCAAAAGGTGCTGAGCATGTAGACGGATGGGTTCGCGACCTGTCCCGCAACATCATCTCCCCTCCAGAGTTCGTCATTGGTCCTTCTAACCCGCGTCCTGCGCCTATTCCTCCCGGTCAACCTCATGCACCTCGCGAAGAGGATTGCGAGATTGCCTATCCGGCCGCTGATAACTTTTACATGAAGATTCTAGCTACAAAGGGTTTTACCGCCAGACAGAAACTTGAGGCCGCTTTGGAGTACGCCAGCTATCAGGAATTCAAGAAGAGGCCGGAAGCTGCTGAGGCTCTCCTCAATGTGGCCCTCGCAGAGGCTATCCAGGGCTCGGATATGTCCAACCCGCCATGTAACCCTAAAACCTTCATCATCAACGAGAAAGCCGGCCTTCCTTCGGAGAATGTCCTCGACGCCGTTACTGCTATCGCTACGCACAAAGCCCGCTCGGGTGACATCGCCGGTGCCCTACCCATCTACCTCTCTCTTCTTAAAGCACGACGTTCACTCCCCAATGACCCTCCGACTACCATTAGACCTAAGCCACGCCGTGATTCCCTTTGGGCTCAACTTTTCCAGAACTTCTCACAACCTGATTACCCTCCCCCTCCTCCTGATGGCACACGACCGCCCTGGCGCAGTCCCCGCGAGCGTTGCCAAGAAGCCTCTCTGAGTCTGTGGATCGGTGAGATCCTCTTCGCATCGTCATCAAAGGACGATGGTCTCTCATGGACTCGTGAAAGCGTCGACATCGCAGAGGAACAGCTCCGCACACTCGGCTCCGTCACAAACGAGAAAGATGCCAAGAAGACTTGTCGAGAGTGTCTCTCTGCTGGTCTTGAAAACTGGGGTAAGATGGTTGTTAAGCTCGCCAAGGAGGAGGAACTGCGTCGCGAGAGAGCGGCGACCAAGTCCAGCGTCTTTTCTTTCTGGGGTAGCGCTCCACCGGCTGAAGATCGATGGGCTGCTGAGGATGCGGTGGTCCAGGAGCGGGTGCGAAGAACGAGAGAATTGATGGAAGAGGTTGTGCCAGGCGGACCGAGCCTGGCGTCGTTGTTCAAGGCGTAATGAAATGGAACTTGTATGAATATTAACAGGGCATGGCTGCGGTGGGATGTACCGATATGGTACCAAGATTGAATTGTGCGTAATGTTATAGTTCAGTTAACTACGTTCTATTTTGATCATACACGTTCATCATGTTGATGATTCTCCTCTTTACCATGGATCCCCTTCTTTCCATTCAGATTTCCCGCCGTTTACCGAAACTTCCTCGATCTCGTCTTCGTCATCCGAGTCTTCCAAGGGGGCCTCGCCTGTCTTGGCCCAACGGTCCCACCGCCGCTTCTGCTTGATCTGTTCTTTCATTACTTCAGAATCTAAGACCTGCACGCTCGGCCTTTCAGCCTCGGGAAGCTTCTCCCAGTCTTGATCGGTGAACGTAGTAGGAGGTCTCTCTGCAACGGCGACGGGTGGGTTGACAAAGCCTGGAGTAAGGGCAACGTCCTGGAGATAGGAGAGTGCTGGCGCGAGGGCATGCATGGCAATGAGTTCGGTGAAGTGCGGCTCTGATGAGGAGAAGCATGGGCACCCGAGAGGTTCAATTGATAGGGCGGGGTTGCCACGGGGTGTTGCGAGAGGGGTGTCGAGAGGTTCTGGTGAGATGAGATAACCGCGCGTACGCTGAGCATGTTAGGTGAGGAGCTTGGTGAGTGCTAGTGGAGGGATAGGATCACTTACATCCTCAAGGAATGATTTGAAGGCCTCGCTTTGGAGCCGCTCTGTGGAATACACAGTTCCAAAGAGGAGCATAGATCCAAGTTTCCGGCCATACTGCCTCCAGTTCTTTTCATCGTCTAGGAACTGTTCTACAATCTCGCAGCTTTCTCCGATGGCAATGATATCAATCAAGGCACCGGCCGGATCTAGGACATCTCGAAACACGGTAGCCATGTGCTGCAAAGCAGTCTCACTTCCCGGAATCTCGTTCAGCTCACGCACAAACTTCTTCCCTGCATGCACCATACTAGGCAGTGGGATATCTGCGCTGGCGGAAATTGTGAGGGCACGTTTACCTTCAGGCCACCAGTATCTCTGACCCATGTTGGCGATTACAATGCCTGGTGGGCTGGTATCCTGGGGAGAGGAGACTTGTTCGGCGAGTATGGGGAGAAAAGAGAGCATAGTGCCCTTGGTTATACCGCCTGGACCGTTCGCAACACGGCCAGCTAGCCAACCTAGGTCTTGAATGGGTTCTCCAAAAACGACAACGACCCGAGAGCGGGAGGCAAGGTCGGGAGTAACGAAGATAGGAGTATGCTTTTCGGGAAGAGATGTTCCCAGAGGAAGTGCTATCTTCTGCAATCCGGCCTTTTCAAGTCTCTTATGAATAATCTCTTCTAAAGCGCCTGTTAAGTTAGTCACGCCTCACTTCAAAGTCACAAAACTCTTACAGTTAAAGGCAAATCGTTGCCGCTCGTTGACACGAGCATTCTTGGTCATGAAGAACTTGAAGTAGCAATCTGGATCAGCGATGGAGCGAACTTCATCTTCCTCGTTGACAAAGTACCTGACCCAAAGGTTAGCACGACGACATTCCACTAGGGCCATGTAGAAATGCTTACCCCAGACCGGTGAGGTCGGATGGAAATGATGCATCTTTAGGTAGACCAGACCACAGACGGCGAAACATGATTGTTGTGTTGATGCTGTTGTCCACGGAAGAGACTGAAGATTGGTTGAGGTGGAGGAAGGAGTGAGTTGTGTAGGCAGGTAGGTAGGCAGTGATACGTGATAAGGGGGCCACCAGCTTAATGTTGATTCACTGACAATGGTCATGGTAAACAGACTCATGAAAAACAACCATGTTGCTGTTTTATAGAGCTTCGAAGATCACTCTGACATTGTTTTTTTACCTTCCTATACGTTTATCAACAAAACGTGATCGGGAAGGAAAATGTGTTTGCTTCACTATCATCATCATATAAACACAAACACTGGTTTCTTGCAACGGCTCTTCCGCTGATGGGTACTTTACAATACAAGGAGGTGAGATATCTTTGACCTTTCCAAGGAAATAATAACGCCAGTCATGACATGATATGCATCTCCGAAATCAATCCCGATAGACCCAACACCATGCGATCATAAGAAATGGAAGCAAACAGAACAAACAGCCATGAAAACTGCAACACGCTCACTGATTGGAGCTGGGACCATAACGACTTCGGAATGCCTGGCTGATGCTGAAACGACTTCCCGCTCCGCGATTCATGTGGCTTGCCAGAGCCTCCTCCAAAGCTGATTGAGTTACAGAAGCATCTGCGGGTTCATGTGAGCGAAAAACTTATACTGTAGGAGGGAAGCATGAAACGTACCATCAAGGTCACTAAAGCTGCTACCCATGCTAGGCGTCCCGTCGCTTCCTTCACGGGAGTAACCCCTACTCTTGCTGCTGGGGCTACGTCCGGATAATTCTGCAGTCCTTCGTGGGGATAGTGGTCCTGGCAAACGCTGCTCTTGTGATTTACTCGGTCTATGCACCATGGCTGCTGAGCTGGCCGAAGAATCGGATGTCTGAGAGTGGTGAATGGCGTCCTTTGCATGATGTCTGTGCTGGCGTTTGGAAGAGCCGTGTCCATTGCCTCGTAAAGTTGAGCCTAAGTCCTGAGCTGAAGTCTGGTTTGATGGTGCTGTATAGGGTTGGAAAGCGGGTTCGGATTCATCGTCATCGTCATCCCCATAAGGTATGCCTGCGTCATTCTGTTGGAATTGGGGTGGACGACGAATGATACGAGATTGAGCCGGACTTGATTCATCTTCAGATGACGTTATTGAGCTATCTTCGGCTGGCCCAGGCGATGGACTTCGTTCGGGGTCTGGGAGGGCCGAGGCTTGGGCATTCTCTGGCTGCTTGCCTGTTGAGATTGGCAACGAGGAAAGTCGGCGTCGTTCGCGCTGCTCACTTGGGCGAGTCATAATTCCTAGTCCTGGCCGATGTGATGTTGAACCACCCGCCATGTCTCTCAACACAGTCGTATTTGTGGACGGTGTCCTTGAGACAACGGGTCTAATTGATGCATTCATGGGTGTACCACTTCCACTGGCAGCATCGTTTCGAGCCGTGGGCAGATCCTTTCGGATGGAGAGGGATGAGGGTGCTCGTTGATGGCCGAGTCCTACATTGTCGGCACTCGGAACAGGTGAGGGGGCTGTTGAGCCTCGAACGGCGGCGGTGGCCTTTCGGACCTGGGCGCGAACCTGCGAGGCATGTCGTTCGGTAAGATAGGCGACTTGTTGAATGAGGAAGTCGACGGGAACATCGAATCGATCGGCACTGATCTAGGGGGTGAGCATCATGTGGTGCAAGTAGGGATGGTAAGATCGACGCCTACACTTTGTTCCCTTAGGTTCGGGTTAGCTTGGGATATGTGCATACAATCAAATATTCGAGATGGAAGAACTCACAATCAATTTCAGTCTTTGCGGCTCCAGAAAGAATCTTCCATAGTGCCTCGTCCTTGTTGGAGTCCCAGCTGACCTGCAGAATTCACATGTCAACCCCAAGACTCTTGAGTCTTGTCTTAAGACAGGCGGCGCATGATACGGCCTTGTTACAGATATAGTGAAGCAGAGCTTACTTACTGGTGGTGGATCGACAAAATCACCCCGTGGCATGGGGACCTTGATAAAGACGGTATATGTTGGTTCGGACATTATCCGTCCAAGGGCTTCATGAGAAGTAGGATGCAAAAAGATGGGAGATGGTGAAAGAAGAAGGGTTTAAGGCTGTCCCATGGTGACATATGATGGAGCTCTTCACCTTGAGGTGCTATGGTGACTACCTACTAGTAATGTACCGGGGAAGTGTTCCATAGAGGTACCCAGGCACTTTATGCTGTTCCGGGGGTCTGCTACCTATCGATAAGCTGCCGCAGGTGCTTAGCGCATTGTCAGGCCCGTAAAGTTACGTGTGATGGGGGCCCACCCAGGTTTATTGCACCATCCATGCTGATGGGTCATGGTACATACTGTAACTTCAAGTGTCTTGCATGTTTTCATCTTATTCCACAGCAAACTACTTGGTTAGTAGGTAGGTAGGTAGTTATTTAAATGCTTGAGTAAGGCCAGCTGACCGAATCCAGTACATCTCGCCTTTATTATTTATCCTTTCCATTCTCATTCTTCGTAGGGTATTAATAGTGATTACACACTAAGGCAGGTTAGCATAAGGTGCTCCCTGCTCCCAACTGAATAGAACATACATCTACCACAGTCTGTTCCCATCACTGTTTGTCTCTGAGCTTAAAAGCTGAATGTACTTGACAACCAGATCGTCATAATCACAGATCAAAACATTGCGTGACAGGCTCTCGAAGTGTTACCGTGAATTATCTCATGGCTACGTCGTTGTGGGACTGAATTAATCGTTTCCCTGCACAATAATTCTTTGGCTTTCCTTGAAGATGTTCTCCAAGTTTGAACGATCAATTTAAATGACAGTAGATAGATTGGACCTGACCACACTGCCTCTAATTCGACGTAAAGATGAATCAAGCTGATTGTCATGCTAATTTGCCAAACACTGCTTGCAGAACCTCAATGGAACTGTCTCTATTGGTAATTGCCATAGCCAAGTCAATGGCCAAAGACGGAATCGTGCCAGAAACAGAAGCCAAATAGAAACGCAAATGCCCCGCGGTGACCAGGACAACCCCGCTATCTCTCGCCTCATCCCTAGCTTTTTGACTACTGACACTGGTAGTGGTAGAAGCCAAAGGATAAGTATTAGTTAGGAGGGCCCCTCCCCCTCCTCACCACTTTCCTTAGGACTTGTCAACTTCATTGAGTGCAATTGCCGACATCTCGGTTTCATTTCGCCCAGACTGCGCAAACCTGTTGCTACATCACATCGTCACGATTTTGGTGTTCAGCGTCAAGCTACCCTGTGCACGGATTTATATGCCCACAGTCATCTCACTCGACGTCTTGCGACAGTAACCGATTACCGCAGCTTCCGATCTCCGTCTGCCGAAACTTTCAGTATCCAATTGGAAAGAATCACGTTCGTTCAACATGGTCACCTCGGAACTCACGGCTTCAGCCAAGGCCATGCGTAGTACAAACGTCTCTGGGGAGGCCAGCGCATCCGGGCCACTCTCAGCATTGCGCAACCGTGCAAATGACAGCAAGAACCCTTACATCCGGGACCGCGCCGACGACCTAGTAGCCTGGCAGTTGTTGGACGATGAAGCTGTAGAGAGGGCAAGGAAAGAGAATAAGCTCATCTTCCTTCATGTTGGCTACAAAGCTTGTCACTGTACGTAAGCCAAGAGATTGCTCCCCGGTCTTCGCTGACACAATATTTCAGTCTGTCGACTCATGCGCCTCGAATCATTCTCACACTCAGACTGCGCATCAATCCTCAATGAGTCATTTGTACCCGTAATTGTCGACCGCGAGGAACGCCCAGATATCGATACCATATATATGAACTATGTCCAGGCCGTGAGCAACTCCGGAGGCTGGCCTTTGAACCTCTTCCTCACTCCCAATCTGGAGCCTGTGCTCGGCGGAACTTATTGGCCTGGTCCTGGCGGTCGACGACATGCTGGAGATGATGGCGCAGATGAAGTTCCTGATTTTCTTACCATTCTGAAGAGAGTCCGTGATATCTGGAGCACCCAGGAGGCACGTTGCCGCAAGGAAGCAACAGATGTTGTCGAACAGCTCAAAGAATTTGCCGCGGAGGGTACTCTGGGAACTAGGGAGCTCCAAGTATCTTCGGCCCTCACAACATCCGGCTGGGGTGCACAGACGACTGGTGACGGTAACACGACGACGGCAGAACAAAGCTCTGTCGTATCAAGCGAATTGGACCTGGATCAACTCGAAGAGGCCTACACTCATATAGCAGGTACTTTTGATCCCGTCTATGGAGGATTTGGTTTAGCCCCAAAGTTCTTGACGCCACCCAAGTTGTCTTTCTTGCTACAGCTCTCCGAATTTCCAAGAGCAGTCCAGGATGTCGTTGGTGAGGCTGAATGTGCTCATGCCACCGAGATGGCTCTTGATACACTACGTAAGATCAGAGACGGCGCCCTTCATGATCACATTGGCGGCACGGGATTCTCGCGCTGTTCTGTCACACCCGACTGGAGCATTCCCAACTTTGAGAAACTGGTGGTTGACAATGCGCTTCTTCTATCATTATACCTTGACGCCTGGAAGAGAAGCGGTGCTACTGAGAACAGCGAATTCTTTGATGTTGTCATCGAGCTTGCCGAGTACCTTTCATCTCCCCCAATTGCGCTACCCGAGGGTGGATTTGCTTCCAGTGAGGCCGCTGACTCTCATTATGAACGAGGCGACAAGGACATGAGGGAAGGGGCATACTACACATGGACAAGGCGTGAGTTTGACTCGGTTCTTGACCAGATTAGCAAAGATATCAGTCCCATAGTGGCTGCCCATTTTGCCGTTCAAGAAGATGGTAACGTCGACGAGAATCACGACCCCAACGATGACTTCATCAATCAAAACATCTTACGAATTGACCGAACTCCGGAACAACTCAGTACTCAGTTTAATATCCCTATTGAGCAAGTTAACCATATCATCCAACAGGCCAAGGCCGCACTCAAGGAGACGAGGGACAGGGAGCGTATCAGACCGGAGATCGACAACAAGATCGTGACGGGATGGAATGGTTTAGTCCTCTCGGCCCTCGCCCGCACAGCGGTGGCTCTCCAGACGGTGAGGCCCGAACAGAGCAGGAACTACCTCAACACGGCCATCAAGGCGGCGGAGTTTTTGGAGAATTCGTTGTGGGACAGCCAGAACAATACCCTGTACAGGATATGGAACCAGGGCAGGCAGACCAGAGCTTTCGCCGACGACTACACGTACCTAGTGTCGGGTCTCTTGGATCTTTTCGAGGCCACTCGCAGCCCGAAGTGGCTCCAGCTGGCTCATACCATTCATGGCAAGTCTATTCTCTTATAAGCCTGCTTCGCTCTCACGACTAACTCAAAGCACTGCAGGCATCTATTTGACATTGTTTTACGATCCCGCCGGAGGCTTCTTCGCGACCGAGCAGCACAGCCCTCAGACAATCATCCGCTTGAAGGATGGGATGGATACGTCCCTTCCCTCGACCAATGCCAACAGTGTAGCCAACCTTTTCCGACTGTCCAAATTCCTGCCAGACCAGGAGTTGTCAGCCAAAGCGCGTCAGACTATCAACGCCTTCGAGGTGGAGATGCTACAGCACCCGTGGCTCTTCCCGGGTCTTTTGGCGGGAGTCGTTACAGCGAGGTTGGGCATGGGCAGCCAGCACAACAACTGACAGGTCTGCCACGACCCAGCTTCCTGGCCCCAGCTCATGGTTGTGGAATACCCAGAGTTGATCCATTGATACCCCTGCGTACTGGTGAGCTGTCGAGATTGGCTACGGCTGGTAAAGTTACATTGCTCTTTGAAGCGATACCTGCAGAATAGGACTCTTCAGGCGGCAGCACCACCAGTGATGTGGACCATAGCAGCGACAGTGCAACCCCTGATGCTGACGAGTTGAATGGCGCCGATGATGTCAACGGAGCCGAGGGCAGTTCAAGTCCTATGAATCGAGATAATGACTATCAAGGACGACACGAGGAGGACGAGCGTTAGCACCGAATGTCACCAAGCCAAAGAGCAGCGCAGAGAACCGCAGTCACATTACAGCTGCAGATGCTGGCTAACGAAATGATGGCCATAGGCTGGGCCGTTTCTATCGACAATACCGAAAACGACGGTGATCCGCACTTAAATAGGGAATAGCAACACTTCTCGAGGTATTTAAATCTATCGGTGTCATCTCATCAGTATGTGGGCTTGCTTTTAGTTGTCGATTACCTGAATCTAGTTCTGTTTATGGCTTTAAGTTGTTACATACCTTGATTAGGCCTGGAGCACATCATAAGCATCCAAGATTCTGTATTTGCTATTTGCACCGGCAGACAGCGAAAAAGTAGGAGCTTTATCAATAATAGTACTCGTTCAAGTCTTTTTTTGTCATTCAGGGGTATCTAATCTACACCGGCCACCATGCCCCTCATTTATCCTTTAGACCTCATTACTCTCTCCCCTTTCTCATTGTCCATGCCTCATCTACGACATTGCTAATACCTGGTGCTGTCTCCTTTAAGATCGGGAGTTATCCGTCATGGTGCCCTTCCTGTTCATCAAACCAGTGAAGAAACTCTGAAGTTGCTCATTGTCGAAATCCTTGGCCATGTTATTGGCAGAGGGGTTGGCTTCCTCCGACTCTACCTCAGGAGTCGAGGCATATGCGTTACGGTCCTATATATCGTCAGCCTGATGTTGTAAATCGCTTGGAACGAGCATCGTACCTTGAGCCGCTGGAGCATGTCATCAGCATCAACCTGGATGCCGCCCATGTTGAACTGCACAGGTCCAATGTGGTCGCTGATGCTCTTATCCTCGCTGAGGTCGACATTCCGGGTAGCCCTTGCGATGATGTTATCGTTGGACTTGTCTGGTGCTTTGGCCTTGAACGCCTCGAGAATCTTAAGTTGTCGCTCAAGGAACTCCTGCGTATCGTCACTTTCAACTGTAATCCAGCTCTCGCCGTGCATCGCACTCTCCACAACAGCTAGACCGCCGCTGTTAGGGTCTCTGCACCATGCCTCGTAACGTGCAATCGCGCTCCTTTCTTGCTGCTGCCGCTCAATCTGCTCTTCGCTTCTGTCCGCCTGGTTGGGATCATTGTTGACAAGTGTGGGGTCTTCAGAAGAGCTGATATCTTCGGCCCAGGCACTTGATACAAGCTCAGCGTCGAAGCTGCCGCCGAGAACACGGATTTTACTCCATGAATCCCAATTAGATGGGACGACGATCTTATCGCGGTCGATCACATTGGGTTTCAGGGGGTGACGTTTTAAAAGTGAGGTGATGCCCAAGGTTGAATGGATGAGTGAAGGGAGCTGAGAGGGGGCGTTTTGAGAAGTGTAGATGAGAGAAGCCCCATCTATAAAATGTTAGTATTTGACTGGGATGGAATATCGTGAGACATACGTCTGAGTAGTACAGTTCGTAGATATTGCAAAACAGTATCAAAATCGGGTTCTTTCCATCCCTGGCTCTTTTCCAAGAACTCAATCTTTTGTGCCTGGAGTAGCAATTAGCTGAAGCCGTATGAACCCACTGACTATGTAACTCACGTTTTGGCAAACAACACAAAGTGGCAGTCCTAGCGGTTCCTCCCACTCTCCTGGTCCGAGCGGCAGAGAACTATCACCAGCACCGCCAGTTGCTGTCATGGAGGGGGTGCCGTCCAAATTTGTTGCCGCGCCTCCGCGGCCTCTCTCTTTCCACTGCGACATGACGTCTTCCATTAGCATGTGTTGCTCTGAATCGGCCTTCTTAAGAACCTCTTGGAGGAGCTGTATCCAAGTCCACAACTGACGCAGCCACATGTGAGGCTGTGACCAGTCGAGAAGAATGACCAGGGCGGTGTTTGGGATCGTCTCAGCTGTAAGGAGAGGGGCGACAAGGGAGGCAAATTCGGCCGAAGGTTGGGAGAGGAGGTATAACGAGACTCGCGCCAGGGTATCTTTGGTCTGTTAGTTCAGGATCCTGCACATAGATCTGAACGCTCACCATCTTGGTCGGCATCGAGGACGTCGTAGTAGGTATAGCCCAGAGCAAAGTTGTTTGCGATTGGCGGCGTCTTATGTCGATCGGCGTTACGTTTTGACTCGGAGCTAGACAGAGATTCTAGGAACTCTCGCTGTGATTCGGGAGTACCTCCTATATGTCGCGGGGACAGGTCAGTTCGATCAAAATACCGAGAGTTGCATAGCATGTTGGGATATCGCATACCTAGAACAAGAAGGTTCTTCTCTGGTAAACGCTTGCCGCTTGCGACAGACTCCAGCATAGAAGTCCACAGATCCTTCTTTTCATCATCGCGGCCTTCTTCCCCTGACCCATTCGTGTAGGTCGACGTCCTATTTGGGCTGGCTGCCATGGCCACGATGCCCGGTGTTGAAGCTCTCAACGAAAAAAATGGTTTAGCCGGGGAGAGAATTGAAAGATGCTTGTTTCATATATCGTTGTGGATTGGAGAGAGTTGGTTCGGTAATCTTTGGTTATCAAGATGGGCGGTCTAGTTATGATTGGGAAAAGGCGCCTGTTGTCCTATTATGGTCCAGATGGAACCGGCCGCTCAGTAGTATCGAGGGAACATCTGTAGCTGATTGAACAGATACGCTGTGGCCCTATCGACGGATTAAAGCTTCAGGTAGCCCGAATAGAAAGAGATGGAAGTAGGATGTGGTTGAATCAGCTTGATTCCTTGTCAATATCGTCGGTAGATGCTCCGCTTGTTGTCTTTGTCTGCTGCCATCTTTAATCAAAAACCATCAAGGGTTGCGAGGTACAAAAGGGTCTGTAGCTCTGTACCTAGTGTGGAATTATAGCGTCGGTCCGGAAATTGTCCCGCTAGAAACCAGTGCTAATTGGATACTGCAGCAGCAGTACTGCTGCTACTGGTACCTCGCATTTACAGGGGTGGTCGGCGGATGTTGATGCCCCCAGGCCTTGCAGCTCCAGTGGATTGAAGGAGGGTGTGGCGCTTTTAGCAGGGTCAGCTTCCTTCAGCCTTGCGATTTCATCACTGTCCTGTTCAAGCGGGAAACAATTTGGTTTCTGCCCCTTCAACCTAAGCTTGATAGAATATTCAAGTGGCAAAAATGAATCAAATCCGGGCAATTCAAGCATTGAACAAGAAAGAAATTGAGAACGGAATGTAAGTACCTCAGATCTGCTCTAACCGTCCTGACACAAGCTAATCGCGTCGCGCTGTAGTTCTCCAGAAGCTTCATGGCATACCGATTATCGTGATACAGCCTACATCTATTTTGGCGGTCTGCCATACGAACTGACTGAAGGCGATATAATAACCATATTCTCGCAATTTGGAGAACCTGTATTTCTCAAGTTGGTCCGGGACAAAGAAACCGGAAAGTCCAAGGGGTTTGGATGGCTGAAATACGAAAATCAAAAGAGTACAGACCTGGCTGTTGACAATCTCGGCGGCGCAGAAATTAGCGGTCGCTTGATACGCGTGGACCATGCAAGATACCAGGCGCGAGATGACGAAGACCCCGAGGAATTCAAAGTCAGCTGGGAGGATATGATGAGGAGAGAAGGACAAGCCTTGACTGAGGATGAGAGCAGCGAGGATGAGAAGCCGCGGCCGATGCTACCCGAAGAGAAAGAACTCGCACTGCTAATGCAGAACCACGACGACGACGATCCGATGAAGGGATTCCTGATTGAAGAGAAGAAGAAGGAGATCGAAGAAGCTCGACAAAGGGCCGACAGAAAGGACAAAAAACACAAGCATCGACATCACCGGTCGCATCGGTCGAGGAGGGACACCAGCGAAGAAGGTCGACGTTCAAAATCCAGAAGAGACGATGGCTCTAGGGAGAGGGGAGAGCGACATCGCGATAGGGAGTCGCGAAAGCGCCGTGATCACGGCGATAGGTCCAGATCACGGGACGGGCAACGGGATCGAGAGAGTCGCAGAGAAAGAAGGGACGGCGAAGCCCGAGAGCGTAGCCCGGATAGAGAGAGGCGCAGAGACCGCGACCGAGATCATAAAAAACGTGACGAGGATGAAGAGCCAAGGCATAGGAGACGACGGGATGACCGTGGTGAGGATAGGAAAACACGGAATAGCAGAAGCCGTTCACCTCGGCGTCCTAGACACTAATGTATCTGAATATATAAAATATCAAGCATAAACCATCTAACCTCTGTATTGAAGGTCATTTACCCCTAAACTCCAGCACCCGTATTCGCCCAGCTATAAATGTCTCAGAAAAAACAAACTTCTTAGAATTACATCCACTACCCAAGACCCGATGTTATGCGTTTCCAAGGTATCGCTTCCACCCTTCCCTCACACAATGCCGCTTGCCACCCTCGCCATCAACGACAATAAACTTCTCCCAACGTGCATCCTGGCCTGCTCCCACCACGACCAGGCTATCATCGCTTATCCATCCAATGACGCCCTTGGGAGGTCGTGATGTGCCTAGGACTGTACCTCCAGAAAAGGGGATCCCTCCGATCATAGACTCGTCTCCTGCTTCGAAAGGTGTTGAAGCAAAGGAGTAAACATCTGAGAATACGCGTGGCATCAGGGGGATTTTACTCAGAATCCCCCATCTACTCGTACCATCACTTGTCTCTGACCCAGACCCCCCAGTCTGCTGGCCTCGTGATCCGGGATTTCGTGGATGCGGAACATTGAATAGGTGAAGAGTAGACTTGTCAGAGGTACACGCTAGAATGGTCCCCGATGGAGAAAAGGCGAGGGAGAAGATGGTAGCGGGGTCTATTCCACGGCGAAGTTCGGCCAGCTTGGCGCAGTTGCTCGTTGCGTATACTCTGATCAGAGTGCCCACCTCGCTAGCAGTAGCAAGGAGCTTGCCGTCGGGACTAAGCGCGATGGCTTTGAGAGATGATGAATGTGCGGGGATGATGCTAACATTGCCGGTGTTGAGCTCGACAAGTTGGATCTGACCAGCGGTTCGACCAGGAAACGCGAGACGTTTGTCTGATAGACAGCAGAGACCGAGAAGATTGTCCGCTGTCTCGTAGACGTGGAGAAGGTCGGGCGGTTTGGCAAATGAGTATACCCGGACACTGTTCTGCAAAACAACGGCTATACGTTCCCGACCAAGCTGGACGCCGCGGACGGCTGTGAGAGCTGTGATCTCCAGGGCGATCTTACCTTTCATATCGTCCCATATGACCGCCTATATTACTTCACTGTGAGAACGCAAGCAGGTGGTGATAGGTTGAGACTCATACCTTGTTCATGGCGAATTTGGGTGATCTACCTCCCCCAACAAGAGCAAGGTAATTGGTCATTCCCATCATCTGAACAAGACCAATACCAGCGTTGAAATCTAGCAAGTAGGATTAATATTGCGAAGAAGGGGCATATTACACGGGGTTGGCTTACCTCTTGAGGCCTTTAAGAGACAAGACTTTGTGTGAAAGACTGGCAAGTGTTAGCCTACTAACAATAACTCAGTCATTCAGATATCTGAATGCTACTCACTGCAAATACCAGAGTCCAGTCCAACAGCAAAACAGCTTGAATCGTTGTTAAATGAAACAGAAAGAACTGCTTCTGTGCTTGAAGCCTCTATCGGTGGACGAACATTCATCTTGTTTATGGGCGGTGTATCGAGCGTAACGGTGGTTGAACAACAGCGATGATAACTGTTTTGCTTGTCAGGCTGCTTGGGGTTGACAAGGAGTGACTGAGAGGGGTAAAGGCCGAGCCGAAATGAAACAGCCAAGTGAGATGTTGACAATGTGAAGGCGATGGAATTAATGGAATGTGTTAAAGTTGCGTATGATCGAACATGTCAACGCTTATTGAAGGTCACCAGCAACGTGCTAGGTAGTTGGGTTGATCCACCACCTGTCGTGGTCGAGGTGAGCTTAGACCAACGTTGATGGCCAAGATACTGCTCTACGTGAGTGAGTGATGGGATGTGTCAGAAATGTTAACTGTAGAGTACAAGTGAATAAGTAGTTGTTAAATTGGATGTGAATAACAAAACTCAAAACTGTGTATCGGCTTTTAAGTGAGGGTTTTGACTCAGAATTTGTAGGTAAATGGAGAAATGTACTTTAATGTTTTGCTGCGATCATCAGCCATATACTTCAAGCTCACTCTCTTCTCCATTCGAGCTGTTAATAATAACCCCGTGATTTGCTCCAGAGCAGGTGCCACAGCCGTTGAGCCACGATCATGCCAATGCTTATCACGTGATAGATCTCACAGGCCAGCCTCACTCTGTCATCCCCTTGCAAATGCTGTCGTTTGCTCATGGAGGAAGAAGGGAGGCAGGATAGGGACCACTAAAACGGCCCTGAGCGGGAAGGCGGTCTGGGCTTGAAGGACTAAACAGAGAGAGAAGTGGCTCGTGTTTTTTTTGGGGTGGCTAGCGTAGAGACGGGTCCAGTTTGTCAGGAGGCCAGGGAGTACCACCAAGTGCCAGGGAGCTCCTCCCGCTGGCACTTTCCCCTGAATGCCAGCCAAACGGAAAGAACGATTGGCCAGGTGTGAAATTGCCCAGTCCCTTTCAAGTTCCATTAACCTCCCTCTCCTACCGACTCCTAACATTTTCCCCTTGCCTGCCCTTCATCCTCGAGTGTCCACTTCAACACCGCAACGCTATCCTCATCGTCTGCTCCCAACGACCCTCGAGACGTTGCCTGATCTAACAACATTTCGACAATTCTCCCCGTCGTACTTTAGCTTTTCGTCGTCCAAAGCTCACTACAGACATGTCATCCGCTGCCGTACGTGTTACCTCTTTTCCATCAACGCACCGCCGTTTGATGGAGCTATCGACCCCCCAATATGGAACCGGTCCAAAAGCTCAAGCGCGTGTCGCCGTATGAAACACCAAACTTACTGACGTGATAGCCCTTTCAGAAGATGATCCGCCGAAAGAAGAATGCCAAGAAGGGCATTCAGTTCTGCTTGATGGTCTGCGGTGCTTCGGGTACTGGTATGTCACCCCTACCTAGTTCGATCTTGACAGTTACGACAACCACGATTCCACGTCGATACACAATCCTTCTCCTGCGCTCCAAGCTCACCTAACTGTACAGGCCGAACCACTTTCGTCAACACCCTCTGTGGCAAGAGTGTTCTGCAGCACAAGGAATCTGATGATGCCAGCACCGCCCACGTCGAGGAAGGTGTTAAGATCAAGCCAATCACCGTTGGTATGTTCGAGGGCATGATGCGTTATTCCTCGAGAAGCTAACGAAGAAATAGAGCTGGAGCTGGATGAAGAGGGTACCCGAATCTCTTTGACCATTGTCGACACGCCTGGATTTGGTGACCAGATCGACAACGAGGCCAGGTAGGCTTGTAATTCGAGCAACGTGGGAGAAACATAACTCACAATTTGCACAGCTTCCTAGAGATCGTTGGATACCTCGAGAGACAATACGATGATATTCTTGCAGTCGAGTCCCGTATCAAGCGTAACCCTCGCTTCAGAGATAACCGTGTCCATGCCATGCTCTACTTCATCACTCCCACCGGCCATGGGTAAGTGCTTGAACAGCACAGTTGGTCTCTTAGCTAACAGTTGTATCAGTCTCCGTGAACTCGACATCGAGCTTATGAAGCGTCTGGCTCCCCGTGTCAATGTCATCCCTGTCATCGGTCGCGCCGATTCTCTCACTCCCACCGAGCTCGCCGAGTCCAAGAAGCTGGTCATGGAGGATATCGAGCACTACCGCATCCCCGTCTACAACTTCCCCTACGACATCGAGGAGGATGATGAGGAAACCATTGAGGAGAACGCCGAGCTTCGAGGACTTATGCCATTCGCCATTGTCGGTTCTGAGGATATCGTTGAAATTGGAGGTCGTAAGGTCCGCGCTCGCCAGTACCCCTGGGGTGTTGTCGAGGTCGATAACCCACGACACTCCGATTTCCTTGCCATTCGATCCGCACTCCTCCACAGCCATCTGGCAGACCTGAAGGAAATCACCCACGATTTCTTGTACGAGAACTACCGTACCGAGAAGCTGTCCAAGATTGTCGATGGTGCTTCCGGAAAGTAAGTTTTTGCAATTACGCTATCTACAAAGTCGAAATAGCTAACCGTGTACAGCGACGATACTTCCATGAACCCTGAGGATCTTGCCTCTCAATCTGTTCGTCTCAGGGAGGAGCAACTCCGACGTGAGGAGGAGAAGTTGCGTGAGATCGAGCTCAAGGTCCAGCGTGAGATCAACGAGAAGCGCCAGGAGTTGCTGGCTCGTGAGTCCCAGCTCCGTGAAATCGAGGCCCGTATGGCACGAGAGCAGGCTCCTCACTCCAGCGGTGAGGCCAACGGCGAGCAGCAGGAGGCCAATTAGATTTGATTACCACGTATATTGGGGTCTATCTGCGGTGCTTCAAAAAGTGCGACGTTGGACTATTGTCTTTGCTGGCGTTGGTTTTTCCCCTCACACGACTAAAGAGAAAGAAGATGAGAATATTCCCCCTGCTGCTGCGAATCAAGTTGTCTTTTTTTCTTTATTAAAACATTGCCCTCTTTGTATCCAGGGCTACCCATGATCTTGACACAATGAAAGAGGTACACACTCTTCTGCAGTTTTGTTGGGGCCTGGCCTAGATTCTATGGTTGCTGACGGAGGAACAGCGCGTCGAGGAGAGTCTGAGAGGAACCGAGGTGACCAAACATGCCGGCCTCGCTGGTCGGTTCTGATGAGAGCAAAAAAAAGGGGCATTTGCCGAAGTTGCTCTCCTTTCTTCTTTTCAATATTGTTAGATTTCATGGGTTATCAATCCTCGACGGCTCGTGATTCTGGTTTTCGCTTTCTTTATGGCTTTCTAATGCTGATATCAAATAAATTCACTTTTTTTTAAATGATCGCGTCGATCATTCTGTCACTTGGCGAGCTTCCGGTAATTTGTTCAATTCGCTATATGATCTAAACAACGCAATGATCTTAAAAGGGGTCCGATAATTAGGGAGGGATAATTCCAGGTTAACTCAAATAACGCCTGATCCAAAGCAATCCGTCATCGAACACAACTTGTCCTTGCCCACATTTCGCTTCAATCTCGCCAAGAACCCATCAAACCAGAATCTCTTCGACAAAGGGCTTATAAGGTCCAGTTAATAGTCTCGAGTATGTAGTCGATCGTACCACCTTATTCCAAGTATCATTCGCATTTATCTCACTTAGTTGTTATTCTGGCTGTTGAGAATGCGAAGGATTGCAAGGAAGAGGTTGATGATGTCAAGATACAAGCTGATGGCAGCGGCAATCTCCTCCTCGACATGGTGGTGGCGCATGACGAGCTGAGTGTCGACAAGAATGTAGGCGCTAAAGATAAGAGCAGCAAGGCCACCGTAGATGAGCTCGCCAGTCGAGCTGTAAGGGAAGAACATGGACATGAACCCAAAGAGGATCAAACCCCAGAGGGCACCGAACAGGTAGGGCATCCACGATGTGAAATCATACTTGGTCTGGCAAGCAAACAAGGTGAGGAAGACGAAGATGCCGGCAGTCAGGATAGTGGCGTTAAGGACGATCGAGGTCCTGTAGAACGAAACGATGACGGAGATGGAGTAGGCTTCGGTCAATGTAAAAAGCGAAAGGAAGAGCAAGTTGGTAGGGTATGATTTGCGCTTCCAGTAAGTGAGACCCAAGAAGACCATGGCACCAATGAGCTGTGAATTAGTGTTAGCATATTCACGACTGTTCGTCAAGCGTGGTAATCATACCGAGAGCCAGACAACACCAGGGTGACCCTGGATCCATTCTTTGTATCCGGTGCTGAAGAAAGTGAGAGAGCTCACGCCAGCAGTTGCGAGAAGTTGAACGGTCAAGATGGTGTAAACCTTGCGAACAAACTGGTTTCGAATATCGACGGTAGCTTCGGCGACAGAACCACCAAACTAGATGATGTCAGCAGATGTTACATGAGTTGAAACACGGCCGAAAGTCGGCAGGGTAACTTTTGGCGGAAATGGAGATGCCATACCTTGAAATCATCAGGAAGGTTATCCTCACTGTCTCGAGGAGCTCCAAAGAGACCCTGTGTCTCATCGGCGCGCGAGGAACTGGCGCCGTACGATGGGGGAGCCTGAGTGTAGTCGTCCGGGTCCTGCTGGGGAGCAGCCTGATACTTTGTGGAAGCCATGGCTGATGCTTTATGAGGATGTCGCTGATGAAGGTGTGCGGCAACGTATTTGAGGTTTGATGGAGAGAGAGAGGCGAAGGTGGATGATATATAATGAATGTTTGGAGGTTGCCTGTCGATGATGCGAGTTATGGCGGAGGCTTAGGCTGTTCGGGTCATGTGGAGGGAGCAGATGTGGCGTTCCATCAGCAGAACGTGTTGTGATTGGATGGAAGTTAAGTGTGGAGACGACGAAGATGGGTGATGTCGATGAAGATGGAAGGTTTCAGAGAGTTCTACGGATACATAAAATCAGGTAATTCCAGAGAAGGTAGATTTCCACCCTTGCGAAGCTTAAATCCTGGACGCTCTGTAGGATTCGAGTGTTCCAAAGAGTAGAATCTCATGGTCATGCAATAAAAGGGTGTTATGGCGATAGCTTGATGCTCTGTATCTCTTTTTTTAACATGCTAAGAGGAAGCTCATTTGAGCCAGTGGCAGAAAGTACTGGATATACATGACAACAGGCATCCCAATGAACATATAAAAGGCTGTATATTTGATTTTCGCGATGAAGAACGGTTGCTGTAGAGGGGCATAGTGCCTGGGTATAAAATTCTGTTCCTATCTCCGACTTCAAACAAGTCATAAACACTGCCGATGAAGCTATTTCTACTTCTAGACACCCTTGATAAAGCTGGAGGTCTGACAGCGGCTAATGCATGAAAGCTTCAGTAGTTGGCCACGGCTCTTTTTCGCCTGCTATGGGGTCGATGTGCTTATGTAGTGGGGTTGATATGCGATGCGATGAAGAATTCGGCTTGCTTTTGTGTTTGTATTTGGATTCATAACTTGGCGGTCAATGAATTTGTGGTAAAAGAAATGTGAAAATGAATCCTCTTATGACTTTAAGTGAGGGGAGACTGTGACGCAAATGACGTTTGTCTTATATGGAAAGAAAAGAAGAAAAAAAGATCAACTTCGCCCGGCAATAACCTCCCAGATTCCACAGAACAAAGTCTGTTGACTGATATAGGCAACATCAGTGTCGCCCCATTCTAAAGCTTCACTGTACTCATGCGGCGTTTCATATCAATGGCGGGACACTACAGTCACTGTGCATAATGGCACGAGGTTTTGACGCTTTGTACATGCAGACGACGATAATCAGCGGGCATGATGTGGATTTTAAATCCTGAACGACGACTTGGCTAAGAGGGGGTTTTCTGCATCATGAGTAAAGCGGGCAAATTTATGAGGTGTGCGTAAAGAGGAAAATGTGTGGGGGATACACGCTTTTGTGTCTGGATGAACAAGACAAAAGTGCAAGACTGCGATGAGGAAAACACCAGGTGAGATATAAAGCTGTGAATATAAGTCACCCAGTTCAGCTTTCAAGTCGGATGCTAGCTAGATCTTTCACTACCTATCCACCGGTGAGCGCTGTCAACCGTGTACCAGTGCTATGTCGCCAAAGGTCCAAGGTGAACGAATAATCCTTCCAGCGATACTGGTCAAGCTTGATTTGCTTGGGTTCTCGAGAGTCAGGGGGTGGCAGTTGTTGAGCGCTATGACCATGCGCGATTGGCCAATGGGTGAATGCTAAATCATCAGCTCCTCGGCCTGTGGATAAAGGTGAAGAAGAAACGGCCCAGGGGGTTGTTCGAAAAATTATGGGCCCCCTGTGCAAAACAGAGTACGAAAAAGAACATCTATCTCGGCAACGACATTTCGCCAAGGTAAAGTAGATCAATATTTGTCAAAAATCAGTAGAGAACAACATACGTGATTTAGGTTTCTGTTCCTTATTTCTTAGTATCAATGACATCAGCTGTCATTTTAATTAAGTCAAATCTCCTATTCCCGCGTATCATATTAGGATAATACCAAACTTAGTTGTGGAAGCAACACTAACTATCAACTTTGGGTCTGAATGAAAGACAGCCATGATCTGAGGAGAACACTGGTTTTTACTGTATGATGTTTGTCGAGGTGAACAAAGCACATCATTCGTCGTCTTGTGTTTCCCTTGCAAGCACACAAACCCTAGAAGGACAGGGACGTGTTACAGTGATACAAGTTGCGTTAGATGCGTACAGCATTAGTGACATTTACCTTGACCTTGTACAATGTCAATATCAAGGTTAACGGCTTCTGGTGTCCTGCTCAGTTTCTTATTCCCCATACCTTGTTAACTTTTCTTTTTTTCAACCAGAGCTTGGACCCCCTTTTCACCCACCTCCGTTGCTGTGCTGTGAGGAGCTCTGAACGAAGATCGACCTGAAGCAATCAACCAGCCCAGACCAGTCCAGATGACCTGCTCAGGAGATACACTGTATGGCACCTTGACCACGGAGTTTAAGTCAAACTTGAGCTGAGTGAAACCAGTGGAGAGCCCGCCTATGAATGAGAAATTGTTAATTGTAAACTTCTCAATTGGTTGCCCCCTCCTTTTCCCCCTTAGTTTATGGTCCCCTTTTTTCCCCCTTCATTTTTTTCCTTTTTTCGTAAAGCAACCGGATTTTTATTTTATTCTACGGTCTTCACCTCCGGCTTTGCCTTCTAGACTTATTTCCAGAGTCTCCCCCTCCTCCCCAAACAATGAAAGGGCCCACATAGATTCCCAACGCACCTCCCAAGCCACCACGCGTCTAGGCGTCCCGGGTTCGAAAACCCACGGACCGTAGCTAAGGTTGTTTAGGGGGCCTCTGACTTGCTTCCAGGGCCCAGTCTTGCACTGTAAAAATGAGCGCAATGTCCAGTAGGTTGGGCCAATATTTGTAACTAACAGTAGATGCATCCCCCGGACCCCCTTGTCCGCTTAAACCCCTGCTCTTACACCTTTTCTTCTCCTACTGTATGGTAGGTAGGTACCTACTGAGATATGCAGTGGGCTTGCAAGCTTGCTCACCGCCTACAACTTGTACACTGTACAGTACCTAACCAATTGCCTGGTGTGGGGCCCTTCTTCCCTCTGCCCCCTCCACCCCTTGAGTTCTCCTCAACCTTTGACGTTAGAGGAAAGAACCTCCCCCTGCCTAACGGGAGGGTACCTTGGCACTAGCATAGCACATGGGTAGGATCTCTTGGGAAAGGGAAAGAAAGATCTTTCGCCAATTCGTTCAGTTGTAGGGGATCCTAAAATTCATCAAACTCTGGGTTTCTATTTTTCCTAGTGATTTTTCTATCAAAAGCGCTTCCTGTCCCTCCCGCTCTCCTCCCCCCTTCCCCTCTATCTCTCAACTCTTCCCCTCCTCACTCAACGCTGAAGCTTTCCATCTCAGTTTTGGGCTGTTGTACGCCTTATTCTTTTTCTGGGATTTGTCGATACCCCTTTGTAAATCAGGCTTGAGGATTCTGCAGCCAGCAGCAGTTCGACTCCTTTCCACCTTGATACACCCTGGCGCCCCTCCAATATCAAGCTTCACCATTTTCACAAGTCTTGATGAACAGCAGTAATTCGATCACAATCATATAACAAACAATAATCCGGACAGCTTTCCTCCTCCATCCTGCCCCGTGGCCTCCTCGACTCACAAAACCAGCACTCACTACTCACTGAGAGTGCCCCTCTTATAACTCAACCGATTCCCTCCGCCCGCCCCTAAACGAACCCAACCACTTCAACGTCCATCACAAGCCACAGCGCACCCTCTTCCATCGTCGCTAGTCCAGAACGAAGGAGGAAAAAAATCAACCAAAATCGAAGATTGCCAAAACGCTGAGCATAGCAATACAGGACATACCAAGAGAATCGGAGTCACGATCTTCGCGACTCCTTTTCTTTCTGCATATTCGAACCCATCATGCACGATTCAAAAATTCCTGCGCCTTTGCAGCTAGACATCCAAACGATGGACTCTTCAGTCGCAGAGCAACCAATTCTTGACGCCACGGCTGCGACAGTTTCTTCACCAGCTTCCACAACGTTTTCCGCCGATACACCGGCCACGACTATTTCAGCACAGAAATCCGACACAGAGTCAAATGGCTATGCCAGCACTACCTCTGTTGCTCCCAATCGGCCGCGTATCAAGTCTGGTCACAGCACTCCCAATATGAATGGCCCTCTTTATATGCAGACTTCTGGCAGTAATACCGTTCTGGTTCGCCGACTTAAGCGTAAGGAGGAGAGCACCTGGAAGCATCTTGCTCGCTGGTTCGTTGAAAACCAAATTGGTACGTTGACTGTCACTTTTTGAGCTCTTACAGCTGTCCTTGTCCCTTTTTGTCAGTGATGCACAATCACACCATCTTCTTGTATACGGAGATTGGCAGGTCCCGATTAATTGATTGTCTCCTTTGCACATGGTTTTGCGCACCCCGCGTGGCACAGCATCCCTAGCCTTGGCTAGAAGGGTCTGTCCCCAAGCAGGGCGCATCACTGACACAACACGCCTCTTCTCCATGTGGGTGTGCATAGGGAAGACGTGATTGGCGTCATGCTCTGAGAGATGTGCCTGCCTCTTGTCATACTTGAGCTAACTCTATTCTTTCTCAGGCCTCTCTTTCAACCTGATTGCCCTCAACTTCCTCGCCCATCACTTCATTCCCAAAGCCCGAGAGCATACCATCAAGTTCTTCCAACTCAGCTACTATAACCCCCAATCTGGACAGTATGGCCTCGGTTCTAACGATGCCTACTTTATCGCTTTCGCCGTCATTCTCTTTACTGGCCTACGTGCTTCGATCATGGAATATGTACTTGCGCCTATTGGTAGACTGCAGGGCATTACTAGCAGGAAATCCCTGACTCGCTTCAGCGAACAGGCGTGGCTCATGGTTTATTACACCGTCTTCTGGCCCTGGGGAATGGTTAGTTCTCGTCGACGATGCCGCCATAGCATGATCTAACGTGAACTAGTACCTATACTGCACCGGCCCGCACTACATGAGCATGAAAGGTCTCTGGACTGATTGGCCCAACCGTGAACTCGATGCGTCCATGAAGGCCTATCTTCTGTTCCAATGGGCTTTTTGGCTGCAGCAGATGATCGTGATCAACATCGAGGAGAGGCGCAAGGATCACTGGCAGATGTTTACTCACCACATTGTCACCACAGCGCTGATTCACTCGTGCTATGTCTATCATATGACTCGTATCGGCAACTTCATCCTAGTCATCATGGACGTTGTTGACTTGTTCCTGCCTGTAAGTCAACTCCATATTCTACAATTGACTGGTCTTCTGACGCAACAATCCAGTTTGCCAAGTGTCTCAAGTATAGTGGCTACACGTTAATCTGCGACATCATGTTCGGACTATTTGTGGTATCATGGTTCATTGCTCGTCACATCTTATACCTGGCAGCCTGTTGGTCCATTTACTTTGACATGCGAAACATAATCCCTGATGGTTGCTTCGTGGGGAACAACCAGAATCTCACAGGTCCTATCGAAGTCCCTTCTGGCTACTCATATCTCCTTGAACCCTTTATTAAACCAGATGGCATTGTATGCTTCAACGACACACTCCGATGGGCTTTCTTGGGACCCCTTCTCTTCCTCCAGCTTATCACGATTGCCTGGTTCACCTTGATCATCAGAGTTGTCATCAAAGTCCTTCGAGGTGGTGCAGCGGAGGATGTCCGCAGTGATGACGAGGCTGAGGAGGAAGAGGAAGAGTTCATCTATGAGGAGGCTCAACCTCTGGAAGAGGAAGTTGGCGTCGAGCAGCTCGACCTTCGAAACTGGGAGCGCAGGACAGGCGTTAAGAAGCAGGCTAGCAGCTCCGGAGTCAGCCTACCCGGCCACAGTGATCGTAAGGAGTTATTGGGACGTATCGGATGCGAGAAGCAGGTTGACTAGATGATTGGGAGATTATCTTAGGGATTGATGTTTTTTCCAATTTGGATGGGCACTGTCGGATGTCCTGTTATGCTGTTTCTTGTTTTGTTTTTCATTTTGCTTTCAACGGTCACAAGTGCAGGACTGCACCCCAGATTTGAAATTTAGTCTAGATGATGTTTTTTCCCTTTTCCTTTTTGCATCTGGGCAGAGCCAAGAGCCAGAGCATGAACATGATTCGGAGGTCAGGCACCTCGCATGAATTCGGAAGTTAGAGAAACGGCCACCATAGAAGAGACGTCGACTCCTGATCAAAGAAAGAAAAAAGTTTGTTGTTTGGATGAAGAAGATGTCTGCGAAAGACTCACTAGATCGGTGAGGTGTGGCATAGCTACGCTAAATGGTCATTGTTTAGGGGACTTGTGAAGTTTTTACAGATAAATGATACCTTGGGAAAACTTGACATAATTTGCTTATTCAATGCCTGCTTAATTCAGGATATAACTACTTGGTCTCCTTGAGCAACTCCTGCGCCATGGTCCTCAGCTTGAACTTTTGAATCTTGCCGCTCGCCGTCTTAGGGTACTCGTCCAACCAGAATATATACTTGGGAACGAGATGCTTGGAGAGGTGTTTCGCTACCCATTCCTGTAGGTCTTCCTTCTTCAGTGACTCATCTGGTGTGAATCCTCGCGCAGGAATGACAAAGGCTGCTACTGCTTCGCCATACCGATCATCGGGAACGCCTACGACGCTGGATTCTCGGACGCCTGGGTGTGTGAGGAGGCAGTCTTCTACTTCAAGGGGGTGAATGTTCTCGCCGCCGCGGATGATGAGGTCTTTGATGCGGCCTGTGATGGTCACATATCCTTGCTCGTCCATTTCTGCTTCATCGCCTGAGTGCATCCATACTTGGCCGTCTTTGGGATCGGTGACGCGGACTTCTGACGTGCGGGCTACGTCGCCGTAGTAGCCCTGCATGACGAGGTACCCTGCTGCAGCGAGCTCGCCGCGTTGACCGATGGGTACTATCTTGCTGTGATCGTGAGGGTCGACAATCTTGACACCTGTATGAGGCATGACGCGACCAACGGAGGAGGTGCGTTTCTCAAAGGGGTCGGATGGGGCGGTCATGCAGCTGACGGGACTGGTTTCGGTCATACCATAGCAGATGACGAGATCTTGCAGGCCGAGTCTTTCGTAGAGTGTGCGCATGAGAGGTTCGGGGACGCTGCTACCGGCGGCGATGCCCTTGCGCAGATGCTGAGGCGGAGAGTCGACTACGTCTCCACGGTCAAGAGCTTCAAGAACGCTAACGAGCATTGTGCTCACACCATAAAGTCCTGTGGCCTCGTGGTCGACGCACATTCGTAGTGTTGCGTTGGGGTCGAATGCAGGGCTGGGAAACAGGATGGCTGCGCCTGTGGTTGCGGTGGCCATGTATCCGAGGACAGAGCCGAAGCAGTGGAACAGGGGAGGAGGCACGACGATGCGGTCTTCCGGGACAAGACCCATGCGGTCCGCGATGAAGGCGCCGTTGTTGAGGATGGAGCGATGTGTGAGCATTGCTGCTTTGGGAGTAGAGGTTGTTCCCGAAGTGAACTGGATATTGATGGGGTCGTTGGGGTCAAGAGGAGATTCGGGAGTGACGGTAGATGGAGAACCTTCGAGGAGGGATGAGTAGGGTGTGATGGCGCGATAAGAGTCAGGTCTGAAAGGAACCTCTGGATGACTTTGGGTGTTATCCAAGACAACCAGTTTCCGTAGCGAAGGAACCGCCTCGCTCTGAATCTTTGAAGCATGTAAATCACCCACTAGACTCTGGAAAAGATGCTCATTTGATCTTCCCATTCCCGGCCTATACGCCAGATCCGTAACAGCGCCCATGATGAGGACCTCAACGTGCAGATGCTTCAAAGCCGCAATGACCTGACGCTCATTAAACCCCGGGTTCAATGGGACGAGAATTGCGCCCAGCTTGAAACAGGCGTAGGTAAGAGCGGCGAAGTCGGTGCCGTTGCCGAGAGAGATGGCAACACGATCACCCTTCCGCACGCCGAGAGAGGCGAGTGAATCAGCTAGAGAGTTGGAGACTGTGTCGAGAGCATAATAGGTAAGAGTCGATTCTTTTGAGGCTGGTGAGGGGGAGCGAGCGATGACTGCCTCTCTATCACCGTGGGAGGAGACGACGGAAGCGAAATGCTGAGGGATTGTCCCCATATAGAGAGGAGGCTATTATGAGATGTGTTAGTTGATGAATTGTGGTCTGGTCGGTTAGAGCGAAACTTACCTCTTGAGGGCCCCATCTGATACTGAGATTAGATGAAGCTCTGGTCTGTAGCCTTGAGCTCATTCGTATCCTGGATTTGCTGCATGATGTCCCACGCCCAACGGTCCTTAATAGAAGTGAACGCATGATGAATGCGATTGTCCTTTCTTGCGTCGGACTGTGCACTGGTGTTGATATTCCCAATACACGATGTTGTTTGTTTACTGATGATGTTCAACCTGTTTGTTCAAGCACCTCTTTGTCACGTATCATGAAATCTTCATGACCAATCTCATGCAGCTGTGGTGTTCTCTGTGTCTCAATTTATTCAGACACCTCGATAATGAACAATGGCAACGATACGTCAAGTCAGCAACGACGCAAAAGACAACGATTAAGTATTGGTGACAAAGGAACCCCCCTCGGCTATCGTCGCACGGCAATATAGCCGTCCTTTCTCCGTCCTTGATTTCATGTTCCTAAATCGTCATCCCCGCAGCGGCAAGCGGTGCAGCGGTACACGATGGGAATTGGCGGTAAAAATGCGACCCCTCAGTAGACTAAGCTGCTGTTTAGTTTAGTCTGTCCAATAAATAGGAGACTTGGATGGCGGAGAAATCTGGGGAAAATGCGGGGTTTGGCCTCAGATATTTGATCTCTGGTCTGGTCTGGTCTGGTAGCAGGCCTGCTGATGTGAATGGATAACCAGTGCTACCGCTCGTAGACAAGGGTAGATAGTTAGACATCTGGTCGAGCCTCAGCGTGTCATCCACCTCAATATGATAGATTGTATATCGCACAACGACCAGATCGGACACCGCACCAGCAGATTCCAAACTGAAAGCCTTACCCCTATTGTTGGACTCATAAGATTCGACAAGCCTCGCGACCTGACAACACACAACATGCTCCATCCCTTGCATCCCTTCCTCATCATCAATCTCCCTCATGGTATTCGCCAAGCCTCATCAGTGCCGAATTGGCCGGCTGTGCGGCAAACTGCTGAATCTGGATACATCTCGAGTTATTGTCATTTGCTGTGAAAACGTTGCATATTCTTGGCGGTATAGAATCGCCCGCTCTTGGTTCAATATTTGATTCAAGAGAGACCTGAACATAAGGAACTAATCGTCTCTGATATGATGCGACCCAGCTCATGGCAACTCATCTCGCCCCGGGTTGATATCAATGCTGCCTTCCAACAATGCTTTTTACTGTAATGTAATGTATCCTTGCCAAGACACACCCTCAATCACCACTCTTTGCGCCACATAAAGTACTCAAATCAACCTTGCTTGTTGCTGTCTCACTCTCCTCTGGCCTCTCAGAGGGATGGACCGAGTAGCTTTTGCATAACCATGACATCTAACAAAACAAAACAACAAATTCCGTGAATCTATCCCAATAAAACAGAAAGAAAAGAGACGAAAAAACAAACAAAAATGGCATCATCGCCACTCGCGCACAGAGGAGAACATGTCCAGTTCAGCCCCCTTTTCTGTTATCCCTGAAGAAGCGAATCCAATCATGGTAGGACGAGAAGCCGACCGATTGGGGGGACTGGGCGGGAACCAGCGCAAAACATGAGTGCATTATAAAATGTACAGGCAGAACATACTGCAAGTCTGGGAAGCGAATTTGAGGTGGTCGTGGAACGTTAGATTTCGTCGTGTACAGTTTTCTGCTCGTTTGTCACCTGTTGCTTCATTGAACGGGTGCCTGCTGCGCTGGTGCCTCTTCCTTTTGCTCGCCGATGTGCCGCTCGCTCTCAGGCTTCCATGTTCCTTCATTTTCGTTAGTGTTGCTTGATAATGGTGTGGAGTGTACCTAGCTTACCCTCAAAATCGTGCTTCACGAACGCCATCGGATCGTCAGGCTCCTTGGCACCCATCTGTCCCACACCAGGCGAGAAGCTTGTGATGGGCAAGACAACCACATCGCCAACTCGCTTGCTCGTCTCCATACCCGTGAACTTCTTGTAGTCGATCTTGGTGGGATTCTTCTCAACATCGAAGAACCGCCCATCATTAAAGTAATCCATTATAGTGTCGGTCCAGATAGCAGGACCAGTAAGTTCGACCACGCCGTGACCTTCAAAGTCGTCCAGCTTGCCAGACTTCTTCATGGAGAGCGTCTCCCTGGTGATTCGTGTGATGATGTCGCGTAGGGCAGGGTGGCCCGGCTTGCTCTGGATGGTCCACTGGCAAAACTGTATGCGACGGCTGTACCACTGAGCCCAGTCAGGGCGATCAGGGTCAGCCTCAATACCAATGATGAGGCCAATCGTCTCTCGAGGGATTTGGCTAGGCACCCATTTGACAGCACTCTGGATAGCATATGTGTCAATGTCGGAGTAAATTCCACCACGGGCAAAGAGAATTAAATAGCGAAAAAAGTCGGCCTTGAGAACAGGGAGCGGGAGAGCATTGTAAGCTTCGACGACCTCGGGAACTGTAGCATATAGCATGCGAATCAAGTTGGCAGCGACATCGTCTGTGACAACGTTGTGGACAAATCCAGGATGCTCGTTGGACCAGGACGCCTCCTGATCCTTGAAGGTAAACTTGGGGTGGTTAGGGGGGTATTTCCAGGTTTGCCAGATGTAGGCAGGAAACTTGGACTCGACATCGTAAGGGTAGGCGTAAGCGAGTTTCTCGTAGGTCGTCATATCGGACATGTCGACGCGAGGCCTTGTGCGACGCAACTTAATCTCCATTGGCTTTGGCTTCTCCTCTGCTGGTGGAGGAACAGGATCGGTGTTGGAGCCTGCGGCCGCGTCCGCCTGGTTGTCGACGGCTGATCCTGCAGCATTGCTCGTTGCGGGGACGCTCGAAGTCGAACTATGGGATCTTGTAAGGAGGAAGAAGACGGTGAGGATGAATATGGCTGCCGCGATGGCGCGACGGGAATTAATCATGGTCGCGGCCAGTTGGGCGAAGGAGTAGTCGTAATAGGTGTCGTATCGCTTCGATAAAAGGAGTGTATGTACTCAGCAAAGGAGTAGGGCAAGAAAGACGAACGAACTGGTATGAACGAATGACGACTGGCTATAAAGGCATCGAATAATGTGTATGTATGCCAGAGAAATTGGGGAGGCAAAGGCAAGACGAGATGATTGCTGGAGATGTAAAAGATGCTGAAGGATAAGAAAACGTGTCGCTCCGGTCCGAATAAATTATTTGCTCCAGTCAACTAGCTCTATTCAGTTCCCAGGATGCGTGAACCATGAGGGAGAGATTCCAGACAGGGGTCTGTAATTGGAGACGGTGGGTCGCGAGCCTTGAGGTTTGGGCAGTTTGACCTGTTCCGTTGTGCTACACCCTCTGGATTCTGAACCCCTTGTACAGGAAGGGGGGGAGAAAAAGAAAAAGGGACCCTAATCAACGGTTGACGTCGAGGCTAATCTCTGAAGCTGCAGGTCTACAGAACGGCGCCATAAACCTGTGGAGTCGTCTGAGATGTCGACGGAGTATCTGACCAACGAGAGAAGGGAAAGATAGATTGGTAGACAGGATGAGAGGATCGTGCTTGTGTTGATTGTCAGTGTTAGTGGTCTTTTCTTCTCCTTTTCTTCTTCTTCCTTTTCTTTTCTAGGAGACCGGATGCATAGGATTGTGCAGGGTTAAGGAGAGAGGCTTGCAGAAGATAAGCTATAAACTTAGGGACCGTGGTAATAAGTAAGCAATGAATTAGTAGCTGAAGGATTGTGGATGAGACAGGAGTAAATTTTTTGCCAGAAGCTGAGGTGTGGGAAGATAAATTTCTCAGCAGTCGTCTTGCGGTAGACATTGAAGAGAACAGTACGTAGGAAAGATGGGGAGCGAGGAATTTGGTGAACACGAATCATACCTTCCAAGTCTGACGAATGCTGATGCGTGTACCGTTGCAATGGAAGGAGGTTTCTGGAGATCGCCATCGGAAGTCTCTTATTGATTGGAATGACCCGCAATGATAGGCAGTTTCATTTTTTCCAGGTAATAATTGCCAGTACTTTACGCTACAGTACAGTATAGTAGTATGTACAGTACGCTGACAGAACAACACCCAGGGATCAGTCAAGTATCAGGCACTCTCATTGATCCCTACAGGTAACAATTTCAAGCAATATGTTTGTTGCTTTTTTGGGGGAAACGAAGACGTGGGGGGACCAAAGCCATATTGTTATTTCTTTATCATGAACAAAGGGACTTTGGTGCGAGTGCCCCTTTTAATGGACACCAAGGCTGAGGGCGTTCCATTGATTGTGGTGAGATGAGATGAGATGAGCAAGATCCAGGTGGGTTTCTTTTGTCAAATTTTCTTTATTCTGTGCGGAATCTACCAAGAAAAAAAAAATGTGAGAGTTCGGGATGGCTCAATCAATTCGTTACGTTGACTTGAATATGGGGCGCAGGAGGTAAATCGAGATTGTACCTGGAAATGCTCAATATCAACAATCACACCATCACCACCATCAGTGTCATCACCAACTAATGGAAGTCTGCCGAACAAGAGTCGCAGAACTGACCGTTTCGTTGTCCGTTGTTTAATTACCACAAGAACTATCATACAATACAATCCTTACATTCTATGAGTAGGTACTCATTGTGCGCAGTTGATGCTGCAAACCACGATTGTGCAGCTGAGTATCCCCAAGGCGGATATTCGAGACGGTAACAACCCTCGCGCAAAGTTTCGAATGCCAACATGTCGATTTATCAAGCTTTGGCTGTTACGGTCAGTCCCGCATATCCAAGGCCACTAACAAGAGGGGACTTCCCATCTTACTGCAGAAGAGAGGTGACGGAAGGTACTGATGAACAATCTGTCTCACCGTTGCGTTATCTAGCACTTTGGGCTTCAGTTGGGTGGTTTGGATGCCATTCCCATTTCCAAAATGTCGACCAAAACCAGCCAAGAAACATGGTCAAGAAAGTTCTTTGTCGACTTTGCACCAATGACCGAGTAGTTTAGGTCTGACTTATATTCCACCGCGCCCTGTATAAGATGTCGTTATGTCAAGGGCTCGCCCTATTGCGGAAGCTATCTCAGTAGTTGTGAAGCTAGAAATGGGTCCGTTTACTCAGAATCTTTCAAACAATGAGCTGGGGAAAGCCCTTCGAGAGTTGAGTAATGACATGTACCCGGCTGCTCATCCGTCATGGACCGAAAGAAATATGTCGCGCCCTCCGTCAACGGCCACGTTCCCGTACGCCAAAACAAAACTCCGCCGGCAGGATTCTAAATGCAACTTTGGGAATCTAATTCAGAGCTGAGCTGTGATTGTAACATCGTCAAGGGCATGATTCGTGAGATGAATGACCTCTAGCCAAGAAATCATATTCTGCCCCTCCTCTCTTGAACCCCCGCCATCTCCATGTTTTTACCTAAACGGACACAACCAGTCCCTCCCATGCGTGATTAGATATTCGTCCCCATCTCCATCTCCATCCCCAACCTTTGGGAGGAAGCTGACGGGTATGAGATGTCACTCAGAAACTCAATTTGTCAGCCTAGCATCTCGGAAAATCTGGAGAATCGCGCGCGCGCATACAATAGGCGTGCGCAAGTAGCTTTATCTCCAATCAGACAGGGCAGTGAGACAGGATTTCAAACTGTAGCAGAGAGGTCTTTTTCTTTGGGGCGGGGTTTATGGACCAGTAGAAGGATAAATCAGGCATTTCTAATACATGAAATGCGATACGTGTCGGTGATAAGTTCCCAAAGCCTCAAAGAGTGAGTACTAAATGGAAAAGGTGTCAAATAAGAATCCACCCGGCGGCTCTTGATCTGTCCGAACCGAAGGTACCGAAGAGCTCAGTCCGTCAACGCCGTCTTTGCTTTTCTTTGATTGAATTTTGTCTACAGATTGGGAGGCATTCCAGCTAGCATAAAAAACAGGATTCCAATGAGAGGGCAGTCGATTATAAATAAATCCAGTGTGAGGATCAAGATGCTCTGCTCTACTCATGACTTCAAGACGGAAATAGAAATCCATCTTCGGACGAAGGCCAGGAAATGATGACAAACCGGAAAGCAAGTTCACATTGGGGGAAATACCCTTGAATTACTACGTTAACTCCGTCACTATACAGTAGGAGCACGCGCCATCGGAAAGCGGGCAACAGGCTTGCATTCCGTGGATAACAATAACAAAATGTGAAGCGCTCCCCCCAAAAAGCAAGGCATGGGATAGTTAAAAAAAAATGGCCGATCGCAAATTCATGGTTGTCCGGAGGTGACGAGATTGAGGGGAATGTTGGCTTTATACTTGGTATCTAGTAGGATATTCACTTTGACTTGACTGAAGACATGAATATGAATGAGCAGACCGACGAGTACCAGATTAGAATGATTAGTCAGTATTGAGGAGATGGGATAATAAACCTGGACTAGATAACTTAGGTAGTTGCCCCAAGCGGAATTATTCTACTTTTCCTGTCAAGGTTTACAAAGCAACGTTAGTAGCTAGACGAGACAACTCGGCTTTGCAATCAATTATGGACTCTCTACGCCTTTGCAAGTACAATGCGGTGACAACTTCGTATTAAAAAAAAATACCATACATGCCCATGCCCATGACCATGCCCTACCGGCCTGAAAGCGTCAAGTGTAGATACCTCAGGTAGAAGGTGATTAGTGTGCATTCTGCCATCTTTCCCAGTTATTTGCTGTAGAATCGGGCACAGTAAACAGTAGTCTTGCAAATCTACCTTGGCGCCCTTTCTTGTTTCGTACCCGTCTCCCGTTGCCGTCCTGTCTCCCCAATCTCAATTGTATTGTATCGTATTGTAGGTACTAACTTAGTATTGGTATTACTGTACTGTACACCTCCTTCGGCCTCAGCGGGGTTTCATTGTATTAATTCCATAGGGCGTGTGCAACGAGCTCCCATGCTGCTTGCTTCTCTCAAATACCTTGTATCCCGACCTTTCCCCCCAATCGTTTTCCCTTGATTCTCGTGATTCATTCTACGGTGCCCTTCTCGCTCCATCACTCATATTCCCTCATCATTAGTAGGATAACAACATCGGAGTTCTCTCTATCTATATCCTCCCTCATCTTTTCCCTCACCGAGACAGAAGCCATCATCCTTACCGAGGCTACCTCGTCCACCTTCATCCTACTAGACCAACTACCAGACCATTACAAAGACGGTCCCTTTTTATCTCGGACATTCGGGGAATGCGAAGCCGGCGCCTTGACAAGTGTGGCACTCATTCTCCAGTTCCCTATTACAAACACAAGCACACCCACCCCAGGCTTTCGAGTTAAGTTAGGTACTTAACTTGCATAATTCCCCCTTCCATTACGTTAGCCGCGGTATAAAGGCATTCAAACACCATTCCGACAGGACAACATCTGCCCTGGTCTCAGAGATCTCGTTGAACAAGTCCGACTTGGATTGAAACCAGATTTATAAAACCATTTAAGAGCTTGGACAGATAATACCCCTGCCTAACAACTAAATACTACCTACCTACCTCTTCTACACCACCGAAACCCCTTGCCTGTGGTGGTTTCCAGACCTGTACCACTCACTACCGGTACTGCTGCAGTTACAGCACAACACTTACTTTACTTTACTTTACCTTGTCCTACGATTACCACTAGACCCGCCACTTTTATCCCACCGGCTGCCGGATATATACCATCTTCGGCCCTTGATCTCGCCATCTCTCTGCTTGTATATTTTTACTTGACCTTCCTTGCACACAAACGCAATCATGGCTACCGAGACAGACACATTGTCAATACCGACAAGCACCGCACCCACCGACATCTCAGAATCTACATGCATGCCAAATCCGGCTCCTTTTGGATCTTCATCACCATGCCCACCTTGCGCCGATCTTGATTGGGACACGAGACTTGTCACCCCCGACATGCCACGACCAATGCACCCTCGCAATGTCGGGAATGGAATGCCAACTCCCCCAGAGGGCGATTTATCAAGTGGTTCAGGGAGTGGAAGCGGATGTTTTAACGACGGGGGCATTTTGTACCGTGTGCAAGCCGAGAGGGAGTGCAGAGAAGGACCGGGCAAGTATGTTCAATTTGCGCTTCGTGTAAGCGAGTATCGCAACCAGGAGACATCTATTAACCTAAACCATGCAGAACTGTCGAAGAGGCCTGCCAGCGTTCTCTCAACCATTTTCCATGCCCGGGTCTTGCATTCCCGATGCCGGCTTTGGACTTTGACTTTCGAATTGCTGTCCGTTTGAATTCGGAGACCGTCCACGTTGACTCTGGTAACACCAAAGAAATCACCACCGTTGCCGCCGGTGTCTGGTCCGGTTCCTTCGGCCATGGCCGCGTCATTGTGAGTATACTTTTCTTTTTGCCTTCCATGAGTATCCATAATGGAATCAATGGCTGACTAGAGAGGATTCCTTGTGATCACTAGGCAGGCGGGTACGACCTTGGTCAGGCACGGGGCTTTAGACCCATGAGGCTCGTTGAAGGAGCTTTTGTCATCCAGACGAGCGATGAGCAACCAGCCGTGTAAGTGAACAAGTGTCATGTGTTGAATCAACCCGGTGGTTTATAATTGCTGATGCATCAACTGCAGCCTGGAGATGCGTACTCGTGGCTCCCTTTCCGGACCCTCGGATATCCTGGACATGCTTCTAAGCCCCAAAAATCCAAAGGACGTTGACCCACGTCGATATGGATTCCGCATGTTTGCCACTTTCAAGACGTCCGACAAGCGGTACGCCGAGATTGTCAACTGCGGACTCTGGGTGGCAAGCGGTGCCTGGCGTGGCGAGCACCTCGTCATTGAGTGAGTCAACCAACATACATGATGACTACGTGCAAAAAAAAAGCAAGACTAACACAAGCAGCGCGTACCGCGTGACGTGAACAGGACTGTTGGATAGATCGGCGAGATAATCAGATGAGCGATAGCATTGCATAGGATCTTATTCTTGGACCTTGGAGCAAGGCGCATAGGAGGAGTTTGAGGTTTCTGAAGGTCCTTAGTCAGATTTGACCGGCCGGTAAAGGATATGAATGATTTTTGAAATGATTTTTTTTTTGGGTGGTGCATCTATCGGCGTAAACAAAGGGGGCATCCATAATTGCCCATGACTCTCGACTCGGATATAAGAGCGGCCAATGAGCTTGGTTCAATACATCTGTTCAGCAACGAGATCTGCCCTGAGCTTTACACCTCCCGCTGACGTTTTATCCATATTCGCTCTATTGCATATGATCGAAAGTGATGAAGATATGCATGGATCGATCGATGCTGTGAAACACATTTCGGTGCATCATGAACATCTCATCGCATATTGGATCACTGAGATGGGCTGAGATATCGAATTGACGTCTAGATCTCGCATTTAATCGACCCTCTGTAAGTGACCACGGGCTGAGTCAGATGTGGAGAGAAGCCAAGCTCACATCTGGTTTGTTGTGCGAGAGGAATACAGAAGAAGCCGCAAGATCCGACCATACAAAATGTTTGATGTTTGGTTCGATCATCATGTCTGGACGTGCGGATCTGTTTCCTTGTGGTGTCTTCAGGGATGTATTTACTGGCGGTCTGAAATTGTTAGCAGAGCATTCGAGATCCTCATCAAGGGTGACAGCGTGCTTACCCATAACTCCGAACACTTTGATTAGTGATGCTTTTGTTCGAATCTGATCCGGAATATGCCATTTTGCTTACTTGAGCTGTATGGACACTCTCAGACAACTCATCTTCCGGAGCCGACTCGTGTCCTCCTCATCCTCATCTTCAACCACCACATCGTCCACCGTCCCGACTGTCCCTGTCATTACCTGAACTTCACAATCACCCTGCTGTTGAAACCAACTCGCTACCGCCAACGTCTTTTCCACGGCACGTCCCGTACCCATAACAGTGACAAGCGCGCTCTCCATCTCAGCGGTGCCTCGTTCCAGTGCCTCGACACGGTCACGCATCGAGGCGTGCTTGTTCGCAGCACTGCTAGTTTTTAATGAGCCATCTAGTTGCTTGCGAACGCGTTTCACAACTGCCATGAAGGGTGTTTTGGATGACACGTAGATGATACGGGATTTGGAAGAGGCGGGGGGTTGCTGCCTTGTCAGAGGGCGCTTCTCAATACGGGCGCCTAGAAGGAGTCAGGTTTTTGGTGTGTGTGTAGTGTGCTATGGGCAAAGTACCTTTTGGAATAGGTGACAGCTTTGTCAAGTTTCCAGGTCGCTCTTTTGACGAGGTCTTACTTGCTGTCTTTGAAGACATGATGTTGTGAGCCTAGCTCTGAGTGTCTAGAGCGAAGTCTGTATGTGTTGACCCCAGAGTGAACTTTTCAACTTCTATGTGACCGATTACAATGAAATATTGAAGTATTTTAAACAATGATTTCCGTTTATCTCAGTATGATAATAAAGAGAAAAGTACTCTGTGCATTCAAGTCAGGAAATAAAGTGAGTAGAAAAGTGAGAATGACAAGATTTGATATGAAGATCTTGAATTCAAGCACGGAGCTCGTGTCTGTGTCAGTAGCAGCCACATGTGGCGCAGTCTTATCCACCTCTACGACGCTACTGCACCCCACTAACAATTAGCTCATGCCTCACCCAGACGTCACCTTGGAGCTTTCCTTAAGCTCATCCCATTTTCATCAATCGTCAAATCGCTATTACGGATATTCAACGCCATCCTGAACATAGCTTCCATGGCTGCCTGAAGCTTCCTATAATATCTCCTCTTAGATTTAAGAATCCCGGCAACAGGCACCCGTCGTCATGTCTATCGCAATCTGGCCTCCTATTTCAACTCATGATCTCAAACATAAAGCTGCTGAAGCCCAGGTATGATACCACAATTCATGCATGACACTCTCGAAACATCAAGTATGCTGATCTACTACAACAAGGAACGAGAACTGGAATGGATTGTGCAGGAGACGCTGCAGGTCTGTCAGGATCTCAAGCATGGCTTAGATGACTGCTACGCACTACTTGCGCCTATCGATCCTGGCAGCACTCTTGTCATAAGTACGCATCGCAACGAGAAAGTGAAAGGGTACCTAACCCGTGTTGGCACTCGTATTGTTAAAGGCGTAAGGCTATATCTCTATGAATACTCGTTTCATATTTCGCCGACTAATATACCTTCCAGAGTATCCATCTTCAACTTCGAACGATACCTCCTCAGTCACTCACTCTATCACAATCCGATGCCATACATATTCCCGCCCTCGATTCATTGCATACTTATCTAAACCAATCGATCGAGCTTCTATCCGTCACATTATCCGAACCTCAAGATTCCCGTTCCCTCGCCTCTACCCTCGCCCTACTCTCCGATTCACTTACCGATGCAGCTGCTCTACTGAAAGGCCCTCCTTTGACGGAAGCTGATCCGGCATGGCAAAACTGTTCCTGCGCGCCGGGTCATTTCTCACCTCCCATCGGCAACAACATTAGTTTTTATCTAGGCCTACAAGAAAGCTGTATTGTATTGTGGCTGCGCGCTCTTGAACCTGCAGATGCTCCTCTCCATTTCGGTACGAAATTAGGCCTCGCGATTGGAACATATCGACGTCTTGAGCACGACGAAATGGACACTGTTTTCCGATACACAGCCCGGGGAAATGAATCCGGAGGCTCCAAACGAGGCAGCGCAAGACACACGCCAGAGCCGCGATCTGCAGATGACAGCGGTGTGCATACGCAGGAGGTCTATGTCCGAGAGAAGGTGCGCGTGGAGAGCGCCGATCCTAGCCTTATCTCCCTGCACGCCAAGCTGGCCTTTTTAAACCACATGCTAGGGCAAGCGAGGAGAAATCTAGCAGCTGTCATAGGGGTCAACTCAGAGGATTGAAGATTGAAGATACAGCAAGAAAAAAAAAACCCATGTGAGTAAGCCCGTTATGGCTATTGGATACCCTAGGCGTTTATTGCATTTTGTTGCGAAAGTGGCTGCTTTTTTTCTTTCCTTTTTCGCTTTTCAACCAGAAGGGGGTGCCATGTGATATACGCAAAGACATCATCTGTTAGACTTTGCTTTTGTCAATCTTGTGAATAACTTGATAACGATGCTAAATACTACATTTGTACATGTAAATCCGTAATCCGAGTCCCGTCGCTCCTCCGCTTAGTGTCAAAATCGAATAATCACACAAAGAAAAATTGCTATGTATCGCAGTTGCAAAACTGACAGTATGCACTCTAATCTAACAAAACCACAGCGTTTAGCCCGCTGGCAGAAATGAGGCAGATAGGCGCCCCAATGAGAGTGCAACGTGGCGTTGAATGCTTGAGCTCGTAATCGTTACGCTTAACCCACTGGCGACCAGGGCATGGCGATGAGAATGCGCGACTCCATCTTTTGAATCAGAGGAACCGTCTTATGAACTGTGTCACTCCAGCCTTCAACATGCCAACTCTGCTCACGTCGCGAGCGGCGCTCCTCTAGGTTGGCAAACTGCCACAGATGATGGACCGTGTTGAGATCGCCAATCTGGACGAACCAAGCACCAACGCCTTCCATGACCTCGCGTCGAGCCTTGAGGCCGCGTCGCCAGTGAGTCTCCCACTCAAGCAAATTGCCTGGGTGAAGAGTGTAGGATCGAAGCTCAAAAACGCCACCGAGTTGTCGAGGCGGGGTAGTCGGCCAGAATGAGAACTCCTGCATCAATGAGATGTGCTTTGAGTTGATCAAACCCTTGAGCTTTTTATCGAATTCGCTAAAGTCGGGATGGTGAGTGATTCTGTGTCGCGACTGGTGGTAACCTTCGTATTTTTGGTATTCCCAAATGTGAACTATTCGCAGTGCTGGTTAGTAAACCCAGCTTCATTCAAGCTCTCGAGTTGGATGGGGAGTTTACCAAAAGTATCACAATCGCCCACCTCCGTCCTCCAGCTTCCAACAAGGTGCACCTTGTTGTCGGGATCGTTGGCCATCTTGGGATAGAAGCGTCCCACGAGGTCGACATACTCGTCCACTTTGTCGGGCTTGACGGTGTGCATCACGATCGAGTGAACATACTTGCCGCGAGCGAGAACTTGACTGAAGCTCGCCTCAAGCTGGGCATCAAGCTCGCGACCCTCCTTGGTTCCGTAGATGAGGTTCGTCAACGGTCCTGCCTTGCGGGCAGGCTCGGGTTCCTTGGCCTGAGCAGTTCGCCCTAAGACATTATCCTGTGAGCTTTCGTCCGACTTTGCGGACGCAACATTAGCGGGCTGCGAACGGGACGACAACGCACTAGCTTCCTGATTCTTCTGTGCCTCCAATAGCTGCTCGCGGAATGCCTTCTGCTTCTGATTGAACTTGTCGACAGCCGAGTGTGAGGGGTCCACGTCTCCCATGGAGGGAGTGCGCTTCCAAAGAGCAGCGCTTGTGCTGAGAGCTCGAAAGCCAGGACCAGAAGTGACCGTAGCGGCACGAACAAGCTGGCGACTCAGCATCTTGACGTTGTCGATGGAGGTGATGGGTCTAAGGGGGGAAAGGGACCAAATTCCAAGGATGAAATGGAGGAAATTGGCGATTTAACACGGGCGCAAGCTTGGCAATTTCCCCGCAAATGTGTAAACGTCAAAGATCGACGTAAAGGGGTTAGGAAGAAGAGGTTGTAGAATGACAGGGGAAATAACTGAAAGGAGAAAAAGGCGCCGGGGTTCGAGCTGTGAAAGGTTTCAAGGCAGAAGCAGAAGTCAAAAAGCGGCAGCTGGTTGCGTCAGAGCTAATGGAACAGGGTGGCAAGGCCAACCAAGAGTTTCACAAGACCCTAAACCTAAACCTGAGGAGGACACAGAGAAAACGGGAGCAACGGTGGTGGAGGTTGACAAGCTGCCCTTGGTTGAACAAGAGATGGAGGGCAGTGCCAGAGGACGATTGGGCGGATAAAAAGAGTTGGAGGGACGGGACGATTGCGATTGTTCAACCCCCAGGAATGTAGAAATCACCCCGCACTTGGGATTGATACGGATATCTCAATGAATTATTGTAGCTTTAGGATGAGTGTTACTATGGTAGCAGCACGAGAAAGTGATGATTTGAGGGTTTAAAAGGCTGGGCAAGAGGAATTGAGGGTGTTCGGAGTTCATTGTACGTATTCCCCTTCTTAAAGCTGCAAGCTTCCTGCAGCTCGAGAATGATGTCACCTGCAAGCTTACTATCACGTGTAATCTGTTTAGCGTGTTCAGAAAACGCGGGGTCCGGTGGAATTGTTTGTGCGTCTGCCGGGGGAGTCGATCAATGGGGCTGTCACCGGCAACCAGAGTACGTACACTTGGCTTGAAACTTCATGCCTGACTTTACTCCTCAACCTCCAGGCCACAACTTCACCCCTTCCGGGTCGGCTTCGGCAGAACCCGCTCGGAGCTTTGTTACTGAGATTCGGAAAAACGCTCGTTTTCAAGATACACTCATCTCCAAGCAAGCACTTTGCCGAAAGTCCATCAATCCGAACCACCCTCTCGTCAACCCCACGAATCCGTCATCATGTCTTGGTTCGGTGTCCAGCCTCTCAAGAAGTTCAACGCTCCCTTCTGTACGTCAATTGTCAATTGTGGCCTGCACTGCACCGGTCGCGCATAGAGAAAAACGTGTTTTACTGACCCATTCCAAATAGTGAAGCCTTACTGGCCTTTCTTCGCTGCCGGTACGTAAAGCATGCCGCACTTTCCGATGAAGATACGACTTTCACGAAATCTACTCCTCGCATTACGCTTCGATTGATTCATCTCCGGCCTCGAACGATGACTAACATAGTATACAGGCGGTGTCATCCTCTACGGCGTCAACGCTGCCCAGAACGCTCTTTCAAACTGTACGGCTTTCATTACTCCCGGGACCCCTTGGAACAGGTTATCTAACAGTTAAACAGCTGCCGAGTTCAAGAACGACCCCCGCAACCCCAACGCTAAGACTTCTGGTGGTCACTAAATCGAGGAAGATGGGATTTCGTCAAAGCAACGCATGACCGAGCCGTTTGAGCGCGAACTGGGATGAAATTGTATCATAGAACTATAAAAAGGGCACGATTGGCCTAATTTCGAATAATCAGGCCGAGATTTGGTTTCCTTGAACAAGGGCCCAGTTCAATTGTTGTGAGATGTAGTTGTGACACTGGCGTGCGTGATGGAATTGGATCAACTTTGTCTTTGAAGTGAAGGGGTGAGCCCCAGCTCTTTGCCTGCAGTTTGATCAATGATTGCCAGTCGATCCGGGCGTGTTTTACTGTGTATGGTATGAGCGATGTTGAATGCGATGTGATAACTGCCAGCACGATATCAAAACTCTGAGGGCTGGCTATACAAGTGGCTGGGCAGGAAGTCGGATGTATTAGATAGCCAATCATGAGAAACTAACAATTAAGAGACATATTAATTATGTTATCGTCATAAGGTGATAATGAGCTATCTCAACTGTGAAATCACCCCTATCCCGCCTCTATTTCATGAGTGGGGATCAAGTCCATAAGGCGACGTTGGACCCAAAATCTTTTACCCAACCTTTCCTTCCTGACAAATCATCAACGCCCTTGTGTGAACTCAAGAGGTACGACTCACACGCCGAAGGACCACTTATCTCAGTTCAGAACCTTGCCCGACATAAATATAGACCACGAACAACACAAGATACTCATTAGATGCGTTCTTTTGTCTTTAGTGTATTCTCAACTACTAGAGCTTTTACATTTCATCGTATTTCTTTACTTTCTTCCCGAGCCTGTTCTTTCAGTATGAGTCCCGCAGCAAAGACTAGTAATGGAGGCAAAAAGGAAGTCAAGATCCTGATGCTTCATGGTAAGCAATACGTACAGCCCTGATCCCTTGGTTTTAATCGCTTGTTCTTGTTCTCATGTACTGACATCACTAGGCTATACGCAATCCGGTCCTCTCTTCCGCGCAAAAACTCGTGCGCTAGAGAAACTCCTGGTCAAAACGCTCAACCCCATCTCTCTTCTTCCTGTATGCATTTATGCCACAGCGCCTAACCGTTTGAGAGCGGAGGACATTCCCGGATATGAGCCTCCAGCCGATGCCCCGTCTGATGACTACGAGCTTGACACATGGGCTTGGTGGCGAAAGGATGAGGCATCAGGAGCCTATCGTTTCCTGGACGAAGGCATGGCTACCGTTGCGCAGGCCATTCGTGACGCAGACGGTATCGACGCCGTCTGCGGTTTCAGTCAAGGCGGTGCCCTAGCGATGCTTGTTGCCGCTGCTTTGGAGGACAGGGAGTTGCCCGAAGGATCAGAAGGAAATTGGGCAAGAAATCTGCGGGAGGCGAATGGCGGAAGACCCGCGAAATTCGCTGTTTCATACTCTGGCTTCTACGCACCTGTCGACTCACTCAAGTTCTGCTACGATCCCAAGATCAAGACACCTACACTGCACTACCTAGGAAGTCTGGACACTGTTGTGGAGGAGAGCAGAAGTCAGGGTCTCGTTGACCGTTGCGAGAACCCTGTTGTTATCACGCACCCCGGAGGTCACTACGTACCCGTTTCAAAGGAATGGGTCATGCCCCTAGCTGGATTTATTAAGGAACATGCCCAAGACAAGACACCAAAGGCTGAGTTATAGAGTTTGGACTTCACATAGACATGATTAGAATAGACCCAGGTCCAATATCATTTATCCTCGTCTCGAGGATTGTCTAACCTGTATTATTACAGACACCCAGAACCGTCATGAATGCGTCCAATTCTATTACCGTACTTATTTCCCACCTGTAGGCTGAATGCGGGCCATCATTTCCTCCTTCGTGATGAGATGGTCAACTCTCTCCAAAAGACCCAACAAGCTCTTCATGTTGTGGCTCCATTCGTTCAAGACGTCATCAGCATCCCGTGGCTTGGAAAAGCTGACAATCTGGGCTGGGCGGTCAATTTTGGCGTAGACCGTCTTGGAGGTGACAAGTTCGCTGATGTACTTTTCGGTCTCGTCCTCGGTAAGATCAAGGAGCTGAGTGAGGCGCTTCATCTGGATGCGAGTGTAGTACTTGGCGATAACGCGGACATTGTGCTCAATGACACGCTTTCGCAGATCCTGCCATCTCTGGTACGCCTTCTCGTCGCTTGACTGGCCAGGCTGCGCATCGAACACATCCGTACGGCACAAGTGAGGACCGAACCTCTTAGCAATTTCCGGCCATCGCATCAACTCGTGCACGGTAAAGAGTCGAAGAAGCTCGGCTTCAGGGGGGACATTCGCGATGCGGGGATCTTTGTGAATGCGGTGGAGGAGATCGTGCTGTTCGTTGTCGTAGGGTGCCAAAATGACAAAGTAGATGATGCGTTGAAGGACCTTGACAGGTTAGATGATATCTAGGAATGGTGGGGTAGGAGCTTACAGGGTTGAGCTTAGCAGGGTCTTCCTCAACTGCTTCCGTATCCAGGACCTGTCGGTAATGCTTGCAGACATCAAGATATTTGTCGTCATGCTTGGCTAGGACGATCTGTTGCTCGTAGTATCGTAGCTTCAGGTCGGTTGTGTCATCGACCGTTTCTTCGGGAACCTCTTCACCACGAGCCTTCTTTTTCTCGCGCTCCTTCTGCTCCTTCTCCAATTGTTCGGCTGTCTTCTTGGGCTTGCGAGCTAGGTACCTTGTGCTGATTTTTCGGCCAAGAATACCAGCTTGTGTCCAATCTCCACTTTCTATGCAGAGCTGAACTTGGGCCAGGATGAATTCCGTCTTCTCGCGTCGGTCCATGGAGCCGAAAGTCTCGACCTGCAGCTCACAGAGAATCTCGGTTGCGGCCTTGAGATCCCCCTGCTCTTTCTTGATGTCGGAAAGAATCTTAGTGACACGTGCGCGCTCGACTTCAACAAAGATTTTGCCTTCGGTCACTGTTCGCAGGGTCTCGATAACGGACAGTTTCGTCTTGAGGTCGGGAGTCTCGTCGAGGAAGCCCATGACAGTCTGGACCATCTTTGTGATTGCCTGCTTGAGCTGGCTGTGTTTCTTGGAGAGGACCAGAACCTGGTCATTCATCAAATTCCAATCACCAGCATTTTTACATAGCGTAACGATCGCAATGAGAACCCGTGATGTCGACGCGAGATCGGAGGCCTAGATTGAGGTCAGTGGGGTCAAGTTGCCATGACAGGAGCAACACACTTGTCTGGTTTGCTTCTCGAGGGCGGCGAGCTTCTCAATGGCTGCCTGGAGGTTGTTTTCCTGTTACAAAGTCAGGTTGCGCTCATCTTGGCCATACAAATACTGGACATACCGCAGCGAGCTTCTCAGCCTCGGGGAGCTGCTGGTCAACCTCCTTCGAGAAGTCCTTCTCGGGCTTCAGAACTCCGTCCGACATGGTGGGCAGTATGCGTCTAGATCGTAGGCTTTGTATGTTTAATGGCCGTGTTTCAATTAACTGGAGATGTCGTGGTTCATGAAATACTGGTTAAGTTGGTGAGAGGCGATGAGGTCGTGGAAGCTTGTTGTCAAAGCTAGGCGGGTCTGTGACGACGCTTGCCTGCCTGTCACGATCCAGCTCTTCGTCCTTGTCGGGAATAAGGTACTGCCGGTTCCGATCGATATCTCCAAAAATCTGGTTTATGTAATCAAGCATATCCATTCTCGAAATCCACAATCCACGTCGCAGATATCTATCCTCCCGGCATACCCTACGTTCAATTTGAACTGAAAGACATGAGTATTGTTTTTATACCTGATTGGTAGTCATAAACCATATCAGTATTGATCTAGGTATGCAATGCCACCCAATCAAGCCCCTTGCCTCTGTAAGACATTAAACTACTCACATTGTTGCTTCTCCTTTTTCTTTTGTACACCATGATCTTTTCTCTTCTCTTGTCACTTGTCGCCCTGTTACTTTTTTCATGCAGGAAACAGCATTTGGGGGCGACGAAACAGAATGATTCCTATACGCTGTAACTGGAGTTGAGATTGTAAATGCTGTAAGGCATTTTCACCAGCGCCCGTCCTTGTTCGGAGATGCAGGATTCTCTCTGGCACTGCTTTCCTAGTCTTGCCACGTTGTTTGAAGCTGATATTCGCGAGCTACGCAAATGCGAGGCTCGCATCAAACTCACCTCAGAAAATCGTAGGAGTTATGGAAGTGGCGGTCAAGAGTTATGATATTAATTGGTTGCAGCCAAGGTTCGGGTTCAGACATGAGGTCGTCTACTGTACATCCTAAAATAATGCAGGGAGCCAAGCTGTACAGTCCCATAAGTGTGAAATATTAGCCATATGATAATTTGAATCAAGCTGTCATTCAGTATCTCCACATATCGCTACACAGCATAAGGGGTGATCGTGCCTTGTCAAACAATTTATGAGATCTGAAATCATCCCTCACAGTGGAAGAAAGAGAATCCTTTAATTTAAATTGGGCCAGTCACTGCATTCGTACTTACCTCTATGAATTAAAATGAAAAGCATATATATCCCCCCCTCGATCATGATCTGTCAGAGTAGAGCAGCATACAAGGTGCGCTGAGGAGGTAGTGACTTGCCGAAACTGGTGTAAGCGCTCGGTCTTTATGATGCTGGCGGCAGGCTATTATCGGATCCTTGCTGCCTTGGTCAATATATCTCATGCGAAGGCTTGTTGCCTTTTGCCTTTCTCTTGCCCAAAGGAAACGATATTAAAGCCAACGTGGTCTGTTTGACAAACATTCCCAGCCATTTAATTAAACCAACGGTATTGGCGATATCATGACTCAGGGGTCAGAAATGTTAGACCTGGGTCGCCTTGGATTCTGATGCCTTGTTCCTGCTTTGCCGTTCACGTGGTGACTGCTGTCAGATTTCCTACCTGGCTCTGCCCGGCCCCACTACCCCGTCCGTGGCGATCAGCACGGCGAGTCGATGCCGGAGTTGGTCGGGGCTGGGTTAAACCTTGCGTTATAACTACCATCCTCCCCTCTCATCTTGCATTTTGCTTTTTGAACTCTGTTCTATGTTGTAAAAAGAATGACGAGTCTCCCCTACCGATCTGCAAAAATATTCGCCCTGCTCTTTATGCTGATTCTAGGCCACTACAACCTCCTTTCTCTTTGAGAATCGCACAAAGGACCTCGACGAGTTCACATGCTCTGAAATGTGAATCCATTGCTTGTACACGTGCTTCACTTTGGCCCGAGTACTATCTGTCAGCTGTGTCCTGCCTATTCACAGATACTCACATCTCAGCCCCGGAGTATTCGTCACTTGACCCGCAGCTTCCTCACATGAATGTTTTCCTTTTCTTGTTTCTCCTCTCGATAAGTGAGGTTTTTTGAATTCGTGTCGAAACTTTCTTGGATAGTCACATAAGTAAGTTACGTGGGAGAGTCAGTCTGGAAGGGTGGCCTCGGTGGGCCTCATATCGATTTTGTGAACCATTATAGGCAGGCCGTGAGTTGTTGACTACCTATGCTACGCGTTAGCATGGTGAATGGAGTTGGGGCCTAAAGTGACAAGGTGAGGTGGAAATTGGAGGCCCCGAATCATGCTTTACTCATAAAATGTCGCTGTCGCCGTCGTTCAAATGAGTGTAAGGTAGAGGTTGGATCGCGCCGGGTGTCAAGTATATTCCAATTGGAACCTTTACTCAAGATATTGGTACTTGAGATCTTTATGTGAACAGTAAACAATAAACAGTGTTTGCATGTTGGTAAGTACGGGCAAGTATAGGCAGATGGTTGGAATTTAGGTGATTAATGGCCACAAGTTTTGATGAAGAATAGTAATGGATAAATGCCAGCATTTAGTC
>JABGLY010000737.1:0-11270 GCA_013623525.1 Fusarium dimerum
ATTTACGACAGTCGAAGGGATATATAGCAGGACTACACCATGATGCCCAAAGTAAGCTAGCCAATTATGCCAACATGTCGGATAGGCTGGCTTCCTGTTCTGGCAGGTTGAGATGTCGACTTATTGGGGCATGCCGCAGAGGACTCCAGTGAGGCTGGTGAAGGCCAAAGCGACCATGTTGGATTGCAAGGGCATCCAGTGATGTACAGTCCGGCACGGTAAGAGCTATGGGGGATATTGACCAATATCGACCACTGGTGTATATGTAACAAGTCGGAGAGGGATCTGCAATATGGCATCCCGATACAAGCGTTCTTGACTGGAAATGAATGCTTTGTACAGTCTAATACGCCTGGGTTACTGTAGATATTCGAGGTTCAGTCTTGGGGGATGAAATGGTCGGCCGACCACCTTTTGTGCTTCAATACAATGTAAGGATGAAGGATTGTGAGATTCTTGTCTTGAATCTTCTCGATCTGACAGGTGCAAGTCGTAGACTCGTAGTAGGAACTTGAGATTGCAGCAGCAGAGAGCCCTTTGGATCGGCGATTACACCAAGCCTTTGAGCTCGTTGCAGCGCAGCACCCCTGGTTCGATTTGGCCGAGACAAGACAGGCTGAGATTGTCCGCCTTACTGCAGGGAAGATTCTGTCTTGGGATTTGATCGATGATCTGGAGAATCGATGATCGAGAAACCCGGAAGATAGGACGCAGATCATGCGTTGTTCTTAGAGGGAAATTATGGTACTTGGTTGCGAGGATCAGGGGTCGAGGAATATCCTTAGAGAAGTGGTCCATATTGCATATTGATAATGATCGTCACTGATTCACATTCGTAAGAGCTTGTCAAGGATACATGCGACTGAGCAGCGATATGACGCTTAATAGGGGTTAAATGTTAGGTATGTTGACTAAAGAATACGATATGAATTTCCAGTATTCTTATGCACCAGGACACGACTTACTACTTACCTAATCTAAGTAGGTAGTAGAGAGTCAAAGAAACTCGTCAGCACCTTGCTCCTTCCAACCTACCATACACCCTTATTGTGAGTGAGGCTGTCCAAGGGCAAGAGCTCTTGCCAGGTAGAGTTTATCAGCACGCCTTTTCGGATTTGTTGCCAAAACATCACTTCAAGATTCAAAAAGATAATTTCATGGTATACAGACAGATATAAAACCAACGAACAGGGAACAGAGGGAAAAGGTAATAAAAATAAAGATATATTCAAGTTGTGGATGCCCCGTACTGGAATCGAACCAGTGATCTTATCATTACTAGTGATACGCTTTACCACTGAGCCAACGGGGCTTGTATCCGCTTGTGGTTCATCACCAGCAAATCCTGTATCTATTTCCTAGTTCTTCATGCATCAGAGCGACTTGCGATTTGTGTTATGTTATAGCACGTTTGAACCTCAGTGACATACATCATGGTCACCCTTCATCCACAGCCTTATCCAACAAACCCTTCACTGATTTTAAATACTCCTCCCCATCACCTTTGACATCCCCCAGCACAACAGTTTTCTCGCGTGACTTCAAACCGTGCGTCAATTGAAGCCTTGACTTTGGTACACCCAGCACAGAGCTCAGGACTTGTACAACCGCTTTGTTTGCTTCCCCATCACGCGCTTGGGCTGCGACACATAATTCGATAGCATTGTCTGTTACCGCTATAATGCCTTCACGATTCTTGCTCGCTCCCGGTTTGACATGAAGCTGGAAATGTAGTGATCCAAGAGGAGATTTCTTGGTGCCTGTGACGAAACGAATGGCGCTAGACGACGCCATGAGAGCGCTTGTAGTAAGGTAGATGTGCATGCAGATGAGACTTTTGGGACCGGACAGAAGGGCTGGTTAGGGTAGCATGTCAATCGTGAGGGGTAGAAACATGAATGGATGAAGTTCCCAGGTGCAACTTCTGATGACCTCTATTGCCAGCCCGAATTGATCTGCTGCTGAAGATTGGCCTGATTTTAAGTATCTCGGAAGGAGTCTTCGCTGAATCACGACCTGATCACTGCAACAAATCGAGAATGCGGCGCCTGTCGCTTAGCACAAACGCGCTGGGGCCTCAGGCCAGTCGCTGGAAGAGCGCTGGCAATTTTGCCTGCACATGCTCTTTCTCTGGTTCTGGCTGCTATAACCCATGCACCTGGGCAGGGAAAGCGCAACTAGTCAGTCGTCGGCCCCACCAGCGCGACTTCCTCATTCATCAACTTCAACGTCGATATTTCTTAAACGCCAATACATCATCTCCATCTTTTCCCAACATATACCAAGCTACCAACATCGCCCTGACACCGATATTCTATCGAAACAACGGCCGCTGTATGCTCACAGCTCACGCTCGCTTTCCAGGTTACAAAGTCGCTTCCAGCGCCATGGCTTCGGCCTACAGCGTCCATCATGGCGCAGCTGCTGCGTCGCAGTTTACTATCACAGCTCTAGGTCGATGGTCCGTTCTGGACAAGTCATTACCAGGTTCGTGACATAAATGCCGACTTTCTCGCTACCAAGGATGACCATTGCTTCAATGGAATAACTACTAAACCGTCTCGCAGCCGTCGACAAGATCAAATCGCTTCACGTCTACGATTTTGACAACACATGTGAGTTGCCTCCTGCTTTGCAATCATCATTACACCCAAGTCTGACATCAATATAGTATTCAAGACACCTCTACCCAATCCCTTACTATGGAACGGCCCTACGATCGGAACTTTGTCAAGCCAGGAAGTCTTCGTCAATGGTGGCTGGTGGCACGATAATCGCATCCTCGCTGCGACTGGTGAGGGTATCGAGGCAGAAGAGAAGCGAGCGTGGGAAGGATGGTGGAACGAGAAGATCGTTGAGCTCGTCAGGTTGAGCATGAGGCAAAAAGACGCTCTATGCGTCCTCCTCACCGGTCGGTCAGAGCGAGGCTTCTCAGAACTTATTCAGAAAATGGTCAATGCGAAAGGACTCGAATTTGACATGGTTGGCCTAAAACCCCAGGTCAGCCCCACGAACCAGCGCTTTCAAAGCACCATGCACTTCAAACAACTTTTCCTGGAAGCGCTCATGGAGACATACAAGTACGCTGAGGACATCCGAGTATACGAGGACCGCCCCAAGCATACCAAAGGCTTCCGCGACTTCTTTGCAGAATACAACCGCAGACAAAATTCTGCCCCAACACGAGGACCCTTGGTTGCCGAAGTCATTCAGGTTGCTGACACGTCAACAACTCTGGATGCGGTGGTCGAAGTTGCAGAAGTCCAACACATGATTAACATTCACAACGAGATTGTATCAAAACAACCAGCACGTTCACGCCAGAGTAAGCTCAGAATAAAGAAGACGGTCTTCTTTACCGGCTATATGATCAGCCCTGAAGACACCAAGAGACTCATCAAGCTTGCCCAAATACCCCCAAACATGCATCAGCAAGAGCTCAAATACCATGGGAATAACATTCTCATCTGTCCCAGGCCTTGTCCTGCCAGCATTCTAGAAAAGGTCGGCGGTATGGGTAGCAAGATGAAATGGGAGGTAACGGGTGTAGCATGTTTCGAAAATAGCATCTGGGCGGCACGTCTGCGACCGTCTCCTCCTTCAGCTAAATTTCACTCGGACAACCCGAGTCCACTGGTTGTGCTAGCACTTCGGAAGGGTGCTCGCCCGATCGATGCCGGCAAGATCCAGAATTGGCAGCCATTGCCTCCGGATAAGTCTTTCATCTTTGAGACTGTTGTTGGCGAAAAGGTCATCCTTCGTATTGAGCCTGAAGATCCACGCGAGGACGAGTACGAGAGCTTGTTTGCAAACAAGTCCTCAAAACGAAAGCACACTGGTGAAGACGATTGGCAGCAGAAGAACACGCACGGTCACTATGGTGGACGCAACGAATCCAGAGGCTACCACACCGGGAGTCGAGGTTCTGGACGAGGACGTGGAAATTCAAATCGCGGTCATCGTGGCGGTGCCAGAGGAGGTAGAGGTCGTGGTCGAGGTGGCTTCAATTACAGATCTCTAGATGATGTTGAGCCTAGAAATCAGCAAGGTGGATATGGTCCCCAGGTTGATTACGATGATACTCATCAGCAAGCACCCAGCAACATCCCGCCCGTCTCAGCTCCGACCGGCCCCAGCCAGGGCAACTTTGGTGGTCGAAATCAACACCCACCCAGGGGTCCGGCGGCTTCACAAGGTCGACCCAATGGCGGCTACGGGGGCAATAACGCTTCTGATATACAGAACTATTACTAAGTGTAGGTTACATCACATACTGTTTACGGAGGTTATCCAATATCGTCTAGCGGAACTAGATCCTGATGGTGATGAGAAGTATGTTATCTAGGAGGATCCTGTAATCATATGTAGAATTGTACAGAGTGTGGTTCATCTCACGCCCTGTGTATGGAAAATGGAATATGGCTGCGAGGCGTTCCTGGTTGATATAAATACAAAAGAACGATATTCTGGGACAAGGAGTGTTTGAACCGGAACCTTGATTGACATGTCAACCAACATTCATAAACTGGGCAGTGGAGCAACTTTGACATGATTCTCGTTGCACGATTGGTCGTTACCCATCTACATGTTCCTATCTTCTTAAGATTTTCCTTTCTTTTTCACCCTTTACCGTACTTTTTATTTATTTATTCCTCCTCACTCTCGTCATCGTCCTCCTCCTCTGCATTCTCAAGCCACTCAACCAGTACGCGACACTTCTCTTTCAGGGCCGCCATCTCCTCACCCTTGTCCGCCCTCTCGTCCTCCCACCAGCGCAGGATACCTTCTTCCTCGAGGACGTCAAGAGCATAGAGCTGCTGCATGAGAGCAGCGAGGAGAGTACCGATGCGAGAGAGATCAGCTCCTTGGATGTGAGTGAGAGCCTTTTGGATGGCGATGATGAACTCGACTTGCTCAGTTTCGCCGCCGCCAACGCCGACTTCGTCAATGAATTTGACGGCGCCGCGACGTGCTGTGAGGGCTTTCTCGGCGGCCTTGCTGGGTTCGAGGCCGCCGTGCTCAGGGGTCAACAGCTCGGCTGCACGACGAGCGAATGCTGTTGCGACGGCACGACGCATCATGGAGTCGGAGGCGTCATTGGCAAGACGCAGACCCATGAACTCAAGCTTGGCGGAATCAAAGTCACCAGATTCTGCACGCAGAGCATCGACAAGGCCGTGTACGGCGTCGCCGTGGAATGACATCTTCTCGCTAGCCTCGTCAGAGGCAAAAGATGAGAGACGGGAGCGAGTTGATTGATCGACAGAGAGGAGGTTGTCGTCGAGGGAGTCCTCGGAGATTTCCGAGTTAAAGGTTGATACGGAGGATGTGGAGATGTTGAACTCTGCTAGTGAGTAGAGTAGTGATTTCTGGAGGATAGATGGATCTTCGTCGTCAAACTCCTCGTCCTCAGGGTCGGTGAAGGGAGCGGCATTGGTGGCAGGTCCCAGGAGCGTAGTGTCTGGGGTAGCAGGGGAGCCGTAGGCATCCACGGATGATACGGTGACGCTCTTTTCGAGAGTAATATCATCGCTGATCTTGACTCCGTATGAAATGAGCGAGCCCTCGGGTATTGAGGTATTCTTGCCCACAAAGGAAGAGTCTGCGATGATGGAGCGTGATATCCTCGCGCCATCTTGAATTGTAGTGTCGTTCCAGATGAAGCAGTTTTCGAGGACGACATCGGTTCCAATATTGCAATCCTTTCCAATGATACTGTTAGAGATACGGCTTCCAGAGCCAATGGTGCTGTTCTGTCCGATGATGGAGTTGGAGATTTTGGCATCGCCAGCATAGAAGGCGCCCGCCTCCGCCACTACACCATTAATGTGACGCTGGTAGGTCTGTCTGGGCACAAGGTTGCATTCAGGGATGAAAGGATATGTCCAGCGGCTGAGGACATCGTGGCTGATGGCATCGTACATCTGCAGGTTGCTTGCTCGAGCAGCATAGCCATCCTCGAGGATTTCGGCGTAAATCATCTTTCCGTTCAGCTCCCAATCCTTCAAAACTCCGTGCAGGAAGTTCCTTCGAGGTAGTTCGTAGTCGAAACTTTCTGACCACAAGGCAAGGACCTCAGGGGTGCAGATATCGATCTGGGCGTCGATGAGGTCGGATCGGATCTCAAATCCGGTCGAGAGTTCATCTACAACGGCAGGATCCATTGACATGTATCGATCACTCTGAAGTGGGTGCATCTCATCGTAATGCAGGCAGCGTTGTGTCTTTGTGTCGACAACAAAAATGGGGGTGATGCCGTTGGTCTTTGTTCTGTGCTCCTCTTGTCCTCCGCTTCGTAGAACCATTGTCATAATGTTAGCAGCGCTGGTCTCTCGTCGTTTTCGATGCGCTGCCAGGGCACCGTCTAGAATCATGTTGGAAACCAGGTCGCCATGTACGATAACGAAGTCACCGTCGACTAGTGATCTCTTGTCCATATCGCGAAGAACATCACCGGCGGATCTGGCGTCTGAGACACGCACGAACTGAAGTACAGAGAAAGGGCATGTCTTTGAGGCGACAGACCACCTAGACCTGCTGATATAATCCTCCACTTGATCGGTGTGAGCGCCGCAGTAGATATAGACTTCGTTGACACCGTTCATTGCCAGGAATTCGAGGGTATATTCGATGAGTGGTGTGTTGGCTAACGGTAGGAGACACTGTGTAATGTGCCGTTAGTGATGGATGGTGGTTTTTTTTTTGGAACATTATACCATACTCTTGGCTTCTCCGTGGTAAAAGGTCTGAATCGATCTTGAAAAGAGTCGGCAAGCACCTAGACACGACTTTGTGAGCCTACAATTTTCCGATCCCAGAATGCCCCGCGATTATGACATACAACAGCCTGAAGAACATCCTCACTCTTGCTTTCACCTCCTGACTTTCCGGGCTTCTTGCCCTTCCCCTTTTGCGACATTGTTTCCGCTTTTAAAGAGTAATGCGCTCAAGAGTCAGAAGGGAGGAGAAGTGTTATGGGCGAAAGTGCGGTTGTTGGTGTTGAGGCTTGGAGCTGGAGCGTGGGGCTAGGTTAAAAATCCATTTTGGTGGTGACTCAATTCTTTGAAATGGAAGGCTGCTGCACGGGAAATTTCACACCGAGGTGAGGGGCACTCACCTGAACTCGGGGCCGATGGCGGGGTGCTTCTTTGTCCAGTTTGGATTACCTAAGACAGTTTATCTGCCTACCCTGTAGCGATAACCGGCTCTCGTCTAAAAGTACAACATCCAATCCAAGACAGTCAGTCGGCCGAATTCGACTGTAACATGCTTTCAATAAAATTCCAGTCCATCTTGCCTATGAAAGACACATGTTGGACTATTAGGACCCCGTTCCGTTCGAAAAACTCTGTTTATACGCCTCAGAGCCACGTGATGTTAGCAGTGCTAATCTCCTTGAATGGGATAGTTTTATAGCCATCACGCGTTCGAAGTAGTACCTCTCCGCGACTTCAAAATACATCCCACGACGCTGTATTTGACCAAAACATCATATTCTGTGTGGCACTGATGGCTTGAATCACAAATCAAGTCTACGACGACTTGAAAGACGTTCTTCCAGACGCCATGGCGCCCCGGAAGTGCCACGTTTGCTTGTCAATCATCCTGGGGGGGACGAACAAGCGCCCAGGTACAAGGACCTGTCTAGACTCCCTGTCTCCTGTCTCCTGTCTCCTGTCTACCTAGATATATTGAGTAGAGTGTCTGGAAATCTGTGTAATCATTTACAACTACCGGCATAGAGATTCCTTTCTGGCACGCGTTCCTGAGCCAGCTCGACAATTGTGGAACATTTAGAAGACCGATATCTTTCGGATGCTCTCAGTTCCGCCTCAGCCTGGTCCCTATATCCCCTGACCGCCACGGAGACCGCGGGATAGATGGCTGGATATGCATAGACGGCAGTTGATGAGTGGAGAGAGAAGTGATTTTCAGTCAGCTTTACTCAAAATATCTAGCAATATTCGTTGTCGAGGATGCGACCCATGGCTTAGCGCGAGGAATGATGATCGAGGTCCCAAAGGATAACCGCGACATGACTAATGGCGCCATCATTTGTTGAGCTGGGTAATTCAAAATCAGTTCCCGCTAGTAACCACTTTTTTCATGCGGTGCATCGCCTTGGCTCCCATCAGAACACATCTCCATCAGGTTGGCATGAGACGGCCTGGAGAAGGAGACCAGATTAGATTCAGTACCTGAACTTCAGTATAGGTTAGGAACTTAGTAGGTTAGCAGGTTAGCAGGTTACCATAACGACAGCCATCATGTCCATATCTCCTTCCCACCTCGAACACAAACCGCCATTCTTGGATTCCTTGCCCTTCTGGCATGTACGCAACTTTTGCATGCTAGGAAGGTGTGCATCCTGGAAGACAGTTGCGGTGCACTCCGTCAAGGCCAGAAAACCACATACTTAATCTACTATCTAAGCTTGCTCATGCATTACCATAGCCTCACCTTATGCTTCACTCGTGATTTTCTTAATACATAATTTCATCATCATCTTGGCAGAGAGAGTTTCGCGGCTCTTCGATAGGCCGGTCGATTATAATTACAATGACGACACTCTATCGCCCAGGTTCCTCCCGATCCCAGCTACTACATCTACCTACCTACAGTAGTGCAGCTTGGCCACACCACTGATGAGGTCCAACATGGTCCCTCACCAATTCGCCCAGCGGGAATGTGAAAAAGCAGCTGTGCGAGGAAACTCACGTTCCCAATTGGGGCGACCTCATCAAGCTTTCTCCTCGTTCGGTGACCTCTGATCTTCCTGACTGATGCTGGTGCTTATGCAGCCTACTTGATCATTGATCTGTGGCGCAAGCCCGACGCCATTTTTCAGCTACAGTAGCATCCTCACTCATACGTTTGGAAGAATATCGAGACACAGTGTGGTTGTTGAAAACAAACGCCAAGCGCACCCTCGTCGTGCCAGTCACCAGAGTAGAAGCTGCATTCTTTGGCGAAGGTTCCTCTCCTTTGTTGTCAGCCAGCCGTTGAGCTCACAATTCTCCGATATACACAACATATATACCCACGGCTATGATAGGGGAGAATGAAGACGAACCATCACAACATAAAGATTCCCCAACTCTCGTCGATGATTCCCTCACGCAACATACCGGGGTCTCGTGTTACCCAGGACAGCCCATTGACGACAGGTAGCTATTGTTTTCTTTTTCCTGACACTGGCTCCCAATAATAGTGACGGCTTTTGCCGCTCCTACTTCCCTTTCCCTTGGATGGTCGGGCACATCACAGCACATCTTTGGAGATTGGCGGCAGCCTCTAGGTTATTTCTGGCGACTTCCCTTCACTAAACAAAGCGAAGTTCATCATCTCCCGGAGCTTGTCACTGCCAATTCATCAGAGTCTTATTAGTGCAACTAGCTGGACGGAGTTAACCTGATAGGGAAACGCATGCGTGGGCGGAAAGCCCAAGCCACCAAACCCAACCTGCAGCATCTCGAGGTAAACTCCCGGTACCTAGCCTGCCTCGGGTAATCTGACGGGGGATTGAAACATTGAAACGTCAAGGTGTCCGACAGTTGGATCCTACCAACTACAGTTTACTGCTACTGTCGCACCGGTGCCTCTTCTACTTGCAGCGCATGATTGAGAAACGGGTGACCCGAGCGGTCGGGTTCAAGATACTTAAGAACAAGTTCGAATCCCCATTCCGCACATGTCAAGTGAGCGAATTTAACCAGCATTCCTCGATGATCTATTGGGCCCTGGGTGAGGAGAGGAACGTGATCGATTCTACTGTATGAATCCCAGGCAATATCCATGCAGCATGAGCCTGCACTCCACACTACCTAATTCAACCACTTGACATGACAGATACTGTATGTTTGGTTGCGAGTGGGTTACTTTCATTCGATATCATTTCCACTTTCACTGTCGACCTCCTTGCAGTAGGGCGTACCGGAGCTGAACTCTGGTTTTGCTTGATGCAACCGTCAACAAGAGCTGCCACTGTTGACTACTGACTGTACCAGTACCTAAGAGGAGTCAGACTCGCGAATTGGACCACCTCGTGCGTCTTTGCTAGATATGCAGGCTACTCCCAGGGTTTCGAAAGAGACCGAAAGCAGTCAAGAGCAAAGGCAGGCCTAGGAAGATGAAGGGAAGAAAGAAAAGAAGCAAAAATCAAGATGAGTTTTTCAGCCTGTGTGCGTATTGGTGGTAGCAAAGCAGGGACGATCGACGGAGCACCGGCCCCAAAAACAAAGATAGAATCCCTACAAGCTTGACCGATCTTCAGGTGGATGAGGGAAGGGAAAAAAAAAAAAAAAAAAAAAAAAACCTAGTAAAAAAACAAGCGGAGCGCTTACCTGTGAAGAGATGCCATACCGTGCCTTGGTATACGATGGGCTACGCTACGCCACGCAGCAAAGCCCAGGACGATCTCCAGCATCATCAACCAACCACGATTGATTATAAACTAACGCTATAGGAAAATATTCTGAATATGGCACTGTTATTGTCTGTGAGTGTTGAGGGTTGAGGGCCACCCCCTTGTTTTTTTGGCACCAAACTAGTTTGCGGAAAGCGATTTCCTTTTGCAATGCGAATGCTATTGGAGCTAGTCCTATCCGAGTACTAAGACGACTCAAGCTTTTCTTCCTTTTCGTTTTTTCCCCCCTCAATTTTTCCTTAGTACCCTCACCTGGCTTTTCCAAGCCCTCTGCGCCGCTTTGCCCTGGCCCCCAAGCGTTCCCAAGCTCACTGAACAAGATGCTAGTGGGTGAAAGGCCGAGCTGTACGAGGACCAATTCTGACTTGGTCGTGTCCTAACCACAACGGGGTAGCTGCGACATGGCCTGCGGATTTGGAAGGGGAAATCAATGATACGTAAATATTCAATGGGGTTAAGACAAGAGGATAGAGATCAATGTCAAGGGAACAGCACGAGAAAAAAAAAGGGAAAATAGAAGGGAACAAACAAGAAGACAAGGCTCATGCCACGCCCTGCCTTGCCTTACCGTGTCATGCCATGCCATGTCCTGTCTTGTCCTGTCCATATGGAACCATGCCCATTCCCATTCCCGCTGCATTCAGTTCTCGCCGCTCACCCGCTGTTACCCACAGGTGGTAGGTTAGCATTAGTAGGTACTACTACTGTACTGGCCTACTCGGAGGTACAGTACATGAGATGCGGTAGGTCCCTCGCGGCGCCCGCCTAACTCTCTTCTCTTCCCGCCTAGTCTCATCTTGCCAGTTGAGATACAGCTTTGGCCCTGTCCTGTCCTATCCTGTCC
>JABGLY010000739.1:0-22519 GCA_013623525.1 Fusarium dimerum
CCGTCATTAATATTGTGGTTGTCGCCGTCCGTCTCTACTGGTTCGAACGGAGGCTCGAACAAGTCGGTACTGCTATCACCGCCCATGATTGATGATTGACGAGGCTGATGCACGCATAGCACCGCACCTGATCCGCTCGAAAGCCCGTTCCGTACAAATCGAAAATCACAGTTTACCAGCCACTCATGACTGCCTTGATAGTGGTCAACAGGATCTCACAACCACAAATCCGTCCCTACCCTCTCGGTCTTCCACGATGGAGCCAAGTGAATCCTTAAGCGATGGCCGAAGCGGTGACTCTGTGCCGGAACAACATGCAGATATAGAGCAGGGTCGTCGTATCACTTTTAGCCCGACGCTGCCCGACCATCGGACGGACACCCCCACTATCTACGCTCCGCCCCTTACCGGCCAGAATCACAGTAAGATATTTACGCACCTAATTGAAGCGAGAGTAACATTGAATAGAGCGCTCATTCATTAAAGCTCGACAAAGCCGACCTGGATCCACCAGACATCTGGACGACGATACGGCACTTATGCCAATGCCTCATGATACCTCATCAGCCACTCGAATTGGTATAGGTGAGGAAACAAACTCAAGGTCAACCGCACGAACCACCAATAGATCAAGCTCGGATTCTCGCAGGCACGTTCATGATCACCATTTTGGTCTAGAGCATACCACGTCGATAGAGCGTGTCACATCGTCTGTCTTCGTTTTAGGCCAAACACGAAGCCGTAGCCGAGATTTGAATCCAGGCCGCCGCGACGCTTCTTGGCCGCGAGCGCCCTACACCCATGTATCAGACCTGCCTCAGTTGTCTTCACGAGTGACTATTGGGAGGAACTCGCAATTTTATGGTCTAACCGTCGAAGAACGGGAAACTTTAGGAGGCATGGAGTACCGCAGCCTAAAGTTGCTCTTCTGGATTTCTATTGGTACGCTTTATAGCCTGCTAGCCCAGGGTTCCTCATGACATTCACAATAGAGAACCGAAGCTGACTTGTCACGAGGATACTTCTTGGCTCTGCATATTCTAGGAATCATTTGCCTTGTGCCATGGATCCAGCATGCCCCGGCCAAATACACCGACTACCTAGACGAGCTCGGTCAGAATAAGATATGGTGGTGAGTTTCCACCCTATGGCCGTGCTTGATTCTGCGTTGTCCTTCTGACTTCCTGGTTTTAGGGCTTTCTATTCCGCACAAACTATGGCGAACAATCTTGGTTTCACTTTAACACCGGATTCCATGGCCCACTTCCGCGATGCTACCTTCCCAATGATAATTATGACTTTCCTCGCTTACGCCGGATACAACTTCTATCCCATCTTTCTACGACTTATCATCTGGACATTTTACAAGCTTGTTCCTAAGAACTCGGCCTTACGAGGACCACTAGCATTCCTTCTTGAGCACCCACGCCGATGCTGTATGCTTCTGTTCCCGAGTCGCCCAACATGGACTCTACTTGGCATTCTTTTCTTCATCAACTTCTTTGATGTACTGCTGCTTATCGTCTTGGATCTCGACAACCCGTCCGTCACGGAGCTACCTCTCGCCCGGCGGATCTTAGCTGCTATCTTTCAAGCTGCTTCCTCACGCCATACAGGAACGTCTACCTTTGACCTTTCGGAACTCAACCCAGCAGCACAATTTAGCTTGTTGGTGATGATGTATATCTCTGTCTATCCCATTGCCTTGACCATTCGTGCATCCAATACGTACGAAGAGCGCTCTCTCGGGACCTATGCCCCTGAGCAAGTAAATCCGGACGAGGAAAGTACAGGTCGAAAGTATCTTATCTCACACATGCGAAATCAGCTCAGTTTCGACCTGTGGTATATCTTTCTTGGTATCTTTCTCATATGCATAGCTGAGTCAGATAAAATCATGGACACCTCACAGCCGGTTAGTACCGATCCTGTTTGGTTGACACACATCCTATTTGAGGAATGCAAACTGATTAACCCTACTTATAGGAATTTTCGGTTTTTCCCATCTTTTTTGAGGTCACCTCTGCATAGTACGTTCTTCCAACCTAACTTGTAATCTCTTTAAAATCTTAACTTATCTTACAGCTGTAACGTCGGCCTGAGTCTTGGTCATCCGGCTGTTCAGACATCTTTATCTGGCACATTCTCTGTTTATGGCAAACTGGTTATATGCGCCATGATGATTCGAGGTCGTCATCGTGGCTTACCATATGAGATAGATCGCGCCATTGAGTTGCCAAGCGAACGTCTTGTAGATGATGTAGATGAACGGGGTCCCTCGCGCAGACCCCTCTTACTTAGCGACACTGGCAATTAGGCTGTATCGAATAGTTAGGTTTGACATCCCTTATATATTTCTTATAGTCGACGCTTGTGTTACGCGTAGTATAGCAAACTGCTCTGCCATTGAGATATGAGAAGTATGTTAAAATAAAGAGTAGAAAGAATCTCTTAATACAATAGTCTAAATCTTAGACAACAGGACAGCTAAGACGACGCTAATCCATCTCAATTGGCGCATAACATATAGTTTATATACACCATAAAATTAAAGCAATTTACTCTTAGTAAAGACTAATAAGTGACGCTTGGTTCGATGTTAAGAATCTCATTCACCACAAAGCCACTGGCAAATTTTAGTTAACCAGCCAATTGACTATTTATTCAAACGTGGGGGTAGATACCTGCGGCCGTGCCGCGTCCCCCAGATCGGATGCGTCGCTCTATTCTACTGTTAGTGAACATAGTTTGTTCCAACACGGCTGTGCCAGTTGTAGCCATATATCCGTCGCCGAATCTGGGATCAGCAAAACAGACTGAGTAACCATCGAAGTCGCTACCCGGGCCCTCTCCTTGTGTTAGCAAACATATCAATATCTGAACTGTTGTCGGGCTTCCAGAACAACAACACACCATGATATGCCACACTGCTACAGAGATAATGCGAATAAGTTGCATCATGAATTTTCGAGCGCAATGATTGCTGACATTGTCCTTGGGCCCTTAGACAAGGATGTTTGACGCCAATAAAAATATTCAAAGCGGCGGACAATGCTCTGGCCATCCCAGAGCATCTGAAGCTTAATTAGCACACAATTACTCCCCAGCAACATCAGCTGCACATATCTATATTAACCTTACTCGCCTCTTTGCTTATGAAGTCGAAGCATTAACAAACATGACAAGCCTTGAGTCAACACGGGGGGCCATAGGCCCGAGCTGCTTATCCGAGGACCGGTGAGAGCAGCTGACGCTAGCTTGCCGGGCTTCAGTTGTTAGTTGGACATGGGTTATCTTGATTCTAAGCAATCGATGTTAGGCTAAATGATTTCTAGAATACGTATAATGATAGTATATATACTTTTCATTACAAATCTCTTAGCATGTTCACAGATTTATCTACAACATATCCTTCTCATTAGCATGCGATAACCTTAGAAGTTCATTGACGCTGTCTATATAGCCCCCTAAATACGGATTGTCTGTCAGTTCATGCTATTACCACAACCCGGTTCTTATTTTACATCTTCCTTGTTATTTTTATCCGATTTGCAGTTTTCGCCCTTTGATTTCTTTTAGGGTTATATTTGGCCTGCATCCGGGAAACGACATCGGAGATAATTAGTTTGTGCCATCATTCGCTTCGGATTTTGGAATGTTTCGACAAGATAAATATATATGTGCTTAAGTCGAGGATGAAAGTCAGCGGCAGATATTCTAAGTCCACTTTCGAGAATTTCTATGATCTTATAGAGCTGGGACTTTACGTCAGATTTGCCCGTCGGCGCTTCAGAGAGTTGCCAAGGTGCTATATTCATCATGGCATCGTTCTTGCTAAACTTGTGATAGATCCTGCATCGCATAAGATCAGGCGACAACGAAGGCAGCGAAGTCGAAAAAGTTATCGTCCTTTGGACCGGGAGATCGAGAAGGGAGAGCCTTTAGTGAGAGCTTGCTCGAAAGGAGTAGCGTTGTTAGGTGCCTGATCTTATCGTTACTGGTTTCATGTTTCGCAAAAGCATAGAGAGCATCAATCAAGAACTTGGGGACTTTCTCGCATTTCGCAACGCAGAGATCTAGTTACATATATCACCTGGGGACAGGTGCGATAGTGATCTAACATTCATACATGAAATTCTTCCAAGTGGCAAGTTGCACCATCATGTTGCTAAATTTATAAATTTACTGGTCCACAGCTCCACTCTTCGGCCATGAGAAGATACGCTATAAATATCAAGATGAAAAATAAGGAGTGAGTTCAGGGTACACCAACGACTTAACGTTAACTTCTTGAGTAGTTCATATCAGACGCATATAGGGTCCGGATCTTTTTGGGTTGTTAAGATGGATAATATTGACTAGGTGCGCGAGGAAATCTCTTCACAGCTGGCAAGTGCCTCCTTGTAGTTCATTCACGATAGGACTCAGAGATTTACAAGAGACCGACTAGCGGACAAGATGCTACTCAATTTGCGACCTCACACTATTGCAACCCTTTTAGGTCTTCAATATCCGCTTATTTCCATTAGGTATAACTCACGACTACGAGCTGTGAGGCCGTGTTTCCCCCAGTCCAACGCCTGTATAAGGCAAGAGACTTAAATTCTTACCTCTAAGGATGGACTAGCGGTATTCTGGTGGCATGATACCGTCACCAGCTCGAAACCTAGACCCCGGTTGACTGGTTGCACTACTGACTCGAAGAGGTTAATGAATATGCATTCTCACCACTACTCTGCCTGGTGGGCGTCTTCCACCATGGCTGCTCGTGAAGTTGCAGAGCAGAGTTTGATCTCTCGTCCCCATTCGCATCTTAACACTTGTGTGGCGCTAATCCGGCGGGAAGGATTAGGATCCAGCATGCAGTATATAGTGTTTCGACAGTATAGCTATAAGCGGCATTAGTGTTAACACATAGAATGCAAGTATTAAAGATAGGTTACAGAACTTACCCGGGTTAATGACTCGATCGGGCTGTAACCTTCTTGTACGCGCCGTTCCTTAAGGTATCGTGAGAAGGATGCGTCCTCGTTTCCTTTCGCAATATCCCAGAGGTAACGGCCTGTGATCATGGCCATATAGATAATGCCGCACGCCCAAACATCCACCGCATGACCGTCAAACTCTTTATAGTCATACTCTTCCGGAGCAATATATGGGCTTGAGCCACGGAGTCCGGAAACCATGTGAACGTCCTTTTCCCAACCAAGGCGGACACATTCGCTATGGCCAAAATCGCTGATTTTGAGAATGCCGTCACCGTTAAGGAGAAGGTTCTCACACTTGAGGTCAAGATGCGCCACCCCCATCTCATGTATGTATTCAACGCCGCGCATCAATTGTTTGAAATAGCAGTCCGCTTCCTGCCACTTCAACTTGCCCACCGAACGAACCAAGTTATGCAAGTCACCATCAGAGCAGTACTCCATCACCTCGCAGTAGTCACCCTTTGCATCCTTGAACAGGTCAAACATGCGAATTACATTTGAATGTAATAGCGCGCTTGACACACAGAACTCTGATATAGACCGTTTCATATACACACGTTCTGTCTCCTTCGGCTGTCGCTGGAACCGCTTGACTGCGTATAGTTCTTGGCCTGTTCCGTTCTCCTTTTCTTTGCTAAAGAGGAATACGATACCATACGACCCACGGCCCACCACAGCCCGGCACTTGCCATAGTCCTCTATTGCTATTGCTGACGAGGCGCATCTGCCTTCCTGTTGGAATGTATGCTGCGTTTTGTCTTGTTTGTTGAAGTTGACCTGGAATGATTCCAACCACGACATGCGCGCTTGTCCTCGCCATATGCCCAATATGTTCCCCCACTTCCTTAAGGCGTGTCCGCCTAGGTGGTTGCGCCGTAAGTAATGGTGCTCATGGCCAGCTTGCGCCTGTGACATTTTCCGGTCGTAACCAAACGAAACCACAGGTCGTTCTCGAATATCCTATCCTTGTCGGTAACAAAAGTAGTTCAAATACGTCGTGGGAGCTTTGTAATGCTAGTGGCGGGGTAAATTACCTTTATTGCAGAATTCACCGCCAAGTAGGCTTCTTTTACGCCGGTATTAAAGAATTGCAGACAAGGAGGGATTATGACGAATGAGGGGGTACAGTGTTGTGTTGCCAAGACCTTGAGACCTTGGCCAGGATGACCCCCGCTTTTAACATCGCCTCAAGTCTTGGTTTCCCTGTCAGGGCTCCAATAACTTCGTCTTGGCGCTGCTGCAGGAAGACGCCAAGAGTCTCAAAGCAATCCTTATCAATATTACAATTCCATATTCGTATACATATGCTAATTTTCTTTTCTGCAATTTCCACACTTTATGGTACCTTTTAACAGTGGCAGGGGACAAAGACAGGACAGAAGTAGGAGTCAGCTGATGCTTGGCACTGTCATTATCACATCCTTTGCCCATGGGAATACAGTACAGTAAGAAAGATAAACAGAGCACCAAGAGGGGTTAACTTCTAAGCAAGTTACAGGCAACCGGTTTGTACGAAATGTAACATCATATTTTGATACAAGTGGGATCATTTGTGCGCCAAGGATCTTGGCCAGATTCTTGGCGGGCGGAGAAACTGCCTCGTGAAGTTTGTCATAGGCCAAAGTAACGTTTCGGTGTTGTCCATGTCAATTTACCGAAACCAACGAAGTAGTAAGTATCGAGAAGTACCAATTCTATTTCCCTACTTTACCACTCACTATGTCTGGGGACCGAAATTTGGTGACAATAAAATTGAAAGCATTTAGGCTGGATAGACTTACTAAGGGGTCTTGCGAGATATATTAGCTAGATTTTAAATAGTCGTGACATATCATTGGTCATTTAACGGTTGCCGGGGACCAATCACCACGGCACAATTAAGGAACAGCCAAGGCTTTGTCTCTTGGCAGCGTTCACTCCGGTCAACTTTACTGGCAAAAGCGCTGCTAACGTACGAACCTTAGTGTAAGTTCAGGTAAAATTTTACACGTCGACTCGCCTCGGGTATTGCTGTCTTTAACCAGTCGCCGAGCGTCGCAGCCACACACTGGTTGATCCCAATGTCCTAGAATTTGGGGAAAGCACCGCTTTAGCTACGTCCTCCGTCTATGGAGTAATGCCTGCCACTCGCTCTTCCACGTTATTCCTAGTTGTAGCAACACTTGGCTCTTGGAAGTGGTATTATAAGCATGGAGATTACTCGAGACGCCTCGCCGGCCTTCAGATCGAGCAGGAGGCCAGTAGAAGAACTAGCTTGAAGTATTCGTCAAAGGGTGTCACGACGTGCTTTTACCTACCTATCCTCTTTGGACATGGCATCGACATTGAGAGATAGGGCGATCCCAGAGGTCGAATCAACTCCTAAAATCCAATTGTCACAGGAGACCTTGCCGTGGCATTACCAACACTGCAAGGTTGAGGACATAGTTCTCTTGGCCTCTCATACAATCTCCCAAGCGATCTACGATAATGATCAACGAAACGAGAGCCTTTTGCTCCGAATCCCTACACCTTTCGATTCTTTGTGAGCCATCTCTGCTGGCCAGCTCTCCATTCTGTATATGAAATAACACGGGGCCAGGTTCAAACCGACGATATCTGTGCACGACTACCTCTCTCGACTCTCAAGCAAGGCAGCTCTCACCCCTGCCCTGTTACTGTCAATTCTATACTATATTGATCGGCTTAGTGCCTTACATCCTGTTTTCCTGTTAGACTCACTCAATGTTCACAGGTTTCTGCTCGCGGCAGCAGTTGTTGCGTCAAAGGGACTCTCAGATGCCTGTCTTTGGACGAGTAACTACGCTTGTATTGGAGGGGTTAAGACGTCCGAACTACGACAACTCGAACGCTTGCTCTTGCATTACCTGGACTGGAGGGTCGTACCAGGGCCGGATGTACTAACAGCCTACTACTTCGGATTGATTGCTCGGACTGATTTCTACACTATTCATGGTACTGTAGTCTGATCTGCGAGGGAGAAAAGAAGCTGAAATTGAATCTTCGGTTGGGCGGTGTTCTCGTGCTTTGGTGACAAGGTGCGGAGCTATATTATTATGTCTCAAGCATCAAGGTTTCGTCATCGAAAAGGCCGGAAGAGGTCAACTCGACGCCGAGTCCTGGTTTTGGCACGCATTTGTATGTATGTCCCCCATCAATCTCTGAAGAATAACAGGCCATCATCTTTGATAGTCTACCCCTGAGACTCTCCCAGTCCTTTCTTTCGGGATTCACGTATCTTCCGCGCAGTTTCCACAGTATCTCTTTTCTTTGCAAACCCAATTAGCTTTAACAGGGCTCTAGCTAGTTTGGGTTTTCCTCTCGTAGGGCTGCCCTTATCATTTGTGTTGGCAGCGTGTTCGGTAATTGCAACTGATCATTGACCCAATCCTTAAAACCTTCGAGTTTCTCCTGCCTTTCGGTACTTCTTCGTGGTGATTGAGTCTGGGTTTTCTCTCCCACCTCTGAAACTCTGTGTTACTCATCATGACCCGGGGTTTGGGACTCTATTGTCTCCGCTAAGGGCTCTATACCCAACCTGTCTCCTGCCTTTTGTGACCTAGTTATCACTTGAACTCTTGGTAATTTTGTGGCCAATATGTCGAGGAGTTGTGTACTCTCATCCTCTTCAGGAACATATCCCCGGGTCTCGACGGTGCATCCGCAGGGTTACTCTTTCCCTTGCGATGCTTGATAATAAAATGGTAAGGCATTGAATATAGACACCATCTTGCCTGCCTTCCATTTAGCTTAAGGGTCTTCATGAACGCTTGAAGATTCTGATGATCACTTAAAACTTCCATTGGATCCAGGGTACCTTCGGGGTAATGTCGCTAGTGAATGATTCAATGATCGCCATTAAATCCTGGTCCAGCGTACTGTAATTTGACTTTGCAGCATCAAATTTCCGAGACCAAAAGGCGATTGGATACCATCCACCTTGGTCATCCTTTTGAGATAAGATGCCTGTCATTGCGACTTTTGATGCATCTGTTTCTACTTGAATAGGTCGAAGTGGGTCAAAGTGACGAAGAAGCGGTGCTTTTCAAACTCTGCTTTTAGGTGGCTTCTTTCTTACAGCTTTGCTTCTCTTATTATCCTTGAAGACTAGTAGACAAATAAGACTAAAGCGTTATCTATTTACACAACTTGATTAACTGGGTTATCAGGGGAGGGACTTAAAAAGGGAAGGACAAAAAACAGATTGTTAACGGAGATATGATAAGTCCTATTAAGCAGCAGGTTTAATAAGGCAATAACGGCATCCTAAATCGCGTTTAAGACCACACGTTCCTGAGAGATATTCTTCGAAGCCTCTTCTAGCTCCTTGCCTCTGCAATCCTTAACGTAGGCTTCTTCTTTGGTTATTCAACAGAAACTGGCCTATATTCTAATCTCAGCTGATGCTAAATCTACTAAGAAAAGAAACCTTATTGGGCGATAATCTAAGCTTCGAAGGCTGTATGAATAGGCTTATTTGGCATATACGTGATCTTTTTGCGTCTTCCCATATAATAGATTATATACTGATCTATAGCAAGGTGCGAGCCTGGCAAAAGAATTCTGAAGCTCGACTTCTCTTATATGGTCAGAATATGTGGCTACGTATTGGAAGACTAAGGGGAATTTTCGCAAGCTTGATATTTGGTCTGCTTGAAGGGCTAAATGTGCCGGTAGAGAAGTTGAAATCGATTGTATGGCATAAACTTGATATATGGAAGGGTTGGGCAACTTTCATCAGGCCTGAGGGTCTTTTAATAGCATTCAAGGTGATCTGTAGTATAAGAGCCTATATGAATCGAGGTTCCAAGGAATATCGACTTCTTGAATGGTAGTTGGCTTCCAAGTTTGAAGTCCTAAAGTGGGTTGAAGATCGTGACCCCAGCTATTAATTACGCCGGCTTCTTGCAAGCTAGTAACCCGGTTATTACTATTTTCGACCCATTCTCTGACCAGCTACAAATGCATAAAATGCTGTAATAAGGCTACTTGGTCATGGAGCAGCTGGTTGACTATGAAGTTGCGATATTCTATATGCAGCGGCTGAAAGTCAGGGGCTCGGTCTTCTGCGGAGGAAAGTCGGGCCGGCATGTGTTATTGGCTTGCTGCTCACGGCGGCTATACTTCTCAAAAATAAAAATATTATCATCGTATGTATGAATGGCTAGAACAGCCAAAGCGTAAGCTTGGGGATTCATTTTAATCGATCAAATTCTTTACATGGTATCTCTAATAAATTATTTGTAAACCGTATACTTCTTTGATGTTAGAGGTGGTATGATTTTAGTACAGAACTGTTGCTTTATGACAGTTGAATGGGATGAATATTCCTTGAGCGTTCCATCAATCATGCATCGGACGAAAAAGAGACATGACACATGCACCCGATTGTCCCAAAAATTCCTCAGTGGCTTGGGTGACGTTTGTTGACCGACGCACTTGGTGGCCAGCCTGTGTGAGGCCCCAAGGTGAGTAAGACCAATCGCAGTGACGCCATGAGGAGCACTGCCCAGTATGCCAAGGATTGGTGATCTTGGCATCATTCTCTCACGCCACATCCTTGGCGTAGCGGCGAAGGACGATACTGTCTGACGCTAGAACAGAGAGCGGCTGGGACAAGTACCTTTTAGTGCACGACATCCCAAGATTATTGCCAAGACCGCCAAGCTTTTCTGTGCGCACTTGCTCATTCGCCCAGACTTTTGCTTAAACGTAAAGGGAGCAGATGCCCCCCGGAACTCTCAATTCAAAGCTACTTGTTTCCAAACATCTAAAGTCATGTCATACTTCCTAGACGATTTCTCAACAGACATCCTTTATCTTTTGAGGAGCTCTTCTTGACTTTGCGCAAAGAATTACCACGGATCACTTCTTTCCTCCCTATTCCACTTATCGCGTTTTTTTGCCGCCGGGCTTGAATGTGTGTTGCAAAGAAATAATAAGAGTTATTATTCACCTTACACGGCTCCGGCTCAACTAATTTTCCGCGCCCAAACAGTTGTCATGTCGGCTCCGATACCAGGACAACAGCAGCAGTCGTCTGCAGCATCGTCCTCCGGGAGTGTTAGCAACGATTCCGAATCTGCTACTCCCGCTCCTAGTTCCTCTTTCAACGCCTGTCAGAGTACTGCTACTGCTTTAACAAGCGCTGATGACAGCCTCACCTGCCGATGGAATGCCTGCAACCAAAAGCTCACCTCACCAGAATCTCTTTATGTAAGTCCTTAATATCTATGCTTGTAAAGAGAGCATCGCTGATACAACCCAGGAGCATATCTGTGAGCGTCATGTTGGCCGCAAGAGCACCAACAACCTAAGCCTTACTTGCCAGTGGGACTCATGCCATACTACTACGGTCAAGCGAGACCATATGACATCGCATGTTCGTGTTCATGTACATCTCAAGCCTCACAAGTGCAAGTTCTGTGGCAAGTTCTTTAAGCGCCCCCAAGATCTAAAGAAGCATGTTAAGGTTAGAAATCACCCTTTAGTCTTTACAATCCAGAATTATAATTAAGCATTGACCCCAGACCCATGCCGACGACTCGGTTCTTATACGACCAGCTCAAGATAAGGGCGGTCCCAGCTACATGCCACAGCCTCCTAAGGGTATGTTTTAGCTCCGTTGTTCTGCACAGGATCATGGTAACCTTCTTATGTTATATTCTTTCGAGGCTAATTCATCTCTAGGCTCCTCCTGCTATTATGATCACAATGGTCAGACGCGAACCAACGCCGCCGCTTTCACTTACCAAGCAGGTCATGCTAGTGGCTACTATGCACCCCAGCCCTCTACCAACCATGGCTTCTACTTCAGCCAGCCTCCTATGAACAACGCCCGTACTGAGTATCCGGGTTACATCGCAGCAGCTGCCGGTGCCTATGATCGTAAGCGCACCTATAACATGATTGACGACTTCTTCGAAAATGCCAAGCGCCGGCAGATCGACCCTTCCTCTTATGCCCAGATCAGCCGCTCTCTGATGCCGCTTCGCAAATCTCTCTCTATCCCCAGCGGTCCTATGCCGGCTTCTGAGCATTATATGCCCCAGTTAGCCCCTGTCGCTGTGCATGGTGGCCCTTCACCTGGCCAGAACCCTCATGCCCAGCAGTACCATCTGCCCATGTCCAACGCATGTACACAGAAGGACCTGATCCACATCGACAACATCCTGAACCAGATGCAGAATACTATCTATGAGAATGCCAACCACGCCACTGCCGGCGTTCACATTTATCACAACGATGGTGGCTCTAATGGTTACCGCAACACTCCCTCGCCTCCTGCATCACATCGCTCGCCTGGTGGCCTTCCCGTGGGCGCCGAGGCCCACCACCCTATGTCTGCTGCTAGCATGGCCTCGCCCCTGACAGCCATTTCTTCTACCGACACCCCCGCCGTTACACCGCCCTCTAGCTTCATGTCGCAAACCTCGGGCCACTCTTCCAGCCCTCCATCCTCTGCCGTATCTCCCCAGTTTCGCCATGGCTCCACGGCCTCAGCTATATACCCTACCCTTCCTACCAGCCTCCCCGCCGTTAGTCAAGGCCTTGGTCACTCTGCCACTACCGCCCTGGGACCTAGCTTTGAGAGCAGCGAGCGCCGCCGCTACTCTGGTGGTATGCTCCAGCGGGCTCGAGGAAGCCCTCTTCTTCTGCCCCGAAAGGACAGCAACAACAGTGGCGCCTCCACTCCGACGGCAAGCAAGGCTGCCGTCTCTGTTGGCTCTCCTTCATCTGAGTCAGATGTCAGTGGCGCCACGAGCGAGCGCGAGGAGCAGTACGATAGATGGCTTGAGAACATGCAAGTTATTGAGAAACTTCGCGAGTACGTGCGGGGCCGTCTCGAGCGCAATGATTTTGTTGATGAGAATCAACGGCTAGGTGACGTCATGGAAGTTAGCTTGCAGAAGCCTAAGAGTATTAGCCGTGAGCTTCCTAGTCTCTGGGGAGATTTCTCGCTTTATCCCATTCTCCGTATGGCTGGTGCATAAGAGCGCTTTTAAGATCGGCTACTGGTTTAGCCATACTATGCTATCCTTTATTTTCCGTCCTTTACAAGCTTTTTGACTCGGTAAACAATCTGTCCGTAGCTAGACAGTTATCGAATAAGCATAAATTGATTTGTTAAGAATTGTCCGTCGTTCATATGCCGAGGAACATACAGCATTGGGTGACGGTTATTTAAGCTAGCATCGTAGAGATAAAGGGGGGAAGGAGGCTCGGGTGTGTGACGTTGAACCGGTCGTTGTGAAGCTCTTAGGAATGGTGAATGTGCTGATGTAGGGGATACAGTGAGGAAGGAAGGTCTAGGTCCAAAACGAACCCAGTGCATTTTAATCTCATAGATTATATTATAGTTTGTCTATCAAGTCTTTACTCTAGGAGGTCATGGGAGTCAGATTGTTGTGGCGGGGAGGAATTGGGGATATGTATCGACTACAACGTGTTGAGCTTCATGGCGGCCTAAGATGTTAAAATTTTTTTTTTTTTGAACTGCCGCTCAGATGAGGATGAAGTCTGAAATTATTTCTTGCAGTTTTTCATATTAATTGAATATAATACCATAACATCTGCACATGTTTGTACTGTATAGCTAGTAGAAGGAGGATGATCTCAGCCACTCGGGTGGATGAAGGGATCTTCCATAGTGTTGAAGATAAGTCCACTTCTTGCGACAGCTGTAACTTCATAGCGGCTTCTATAGCTACGTCCGATGCGAGCATTTAGCGGAGTGCCGCCAGTCAAGACGGAGATCTTAGACTTAGGCCCAACACTGAAGTTAAAGTAGTGATACCCTTCGACGGGGATTTGACGGGATGGTTGCAAAGATATCCAGGCGGACGGGAGAACAGGTTGTCCGCCGTCGAATGGTTACTTCCAGAGCCTCTTTGGTACTCTTTCCATAGAGCGTCGGCGAAAGATGTCCCGTGTAAAATGATATTGGCTGCGCCACATCAACACAAGCATCTGGCGAAAAGGGCACCTGGTACGCCCTTGAGCTTCGGACCATACGATTCTTCTATTCGAGGAACGGTTGCAATCAACCGCATAACCTCCTTCACGATAGCAGGTGTCGTAGTACCATCCTGCCACGCCGGAAGCAGTCCGGCTGGGCATTGCATTACCGACGAGTCCTAGGCGAGACTTGAAAAGATCTGCTCTTCCGGAGGGGAGAAAGCACCCCATATCCTCTGATAATACCAAAGGATTCGGTTTACCCTTTGAAAGGACAAGTGGGACGCAAGTAGCGAGGAAAATGAAGCAAAGCCAGTGAGTCAGCCCAATTCCTTGGACCCTCCAGGTAGACAGCCGAGACGATTTGAGTATATCACCGGATGTGAGACTGCCAAAAGCCCTCCATGCCCAGAGCACTGAGGCCAGCCCAAACACCGCTCCAATGTCGCTGCCTCGTTCCTCAACAGGACCTCCTGCTTTCGGATCATAGTTTCCCGGCGCAGATCATGTCGTCGCCGATGGTGCAGAATGTAACGGATTATCTTCCACGATCGGATACCGGTTGCCTGGAGCCCGAGCGCCAGTAAGAGCTGTGATCACTGTCGCCTGCTCGCTGCTCACAGTAAAATTCCAGCGTCATACGCCCCTCTCTTCATAATCGTACCACGTGGCAATCTTGACAATTCCGCTAGTCATCGCCACGAATCAAGAATTGTAGTAGCTTTAATCGAACGCAAAGGCCGCGCTTAAGGCTGGGGTAGTGGCACTTATAACTCTTTTCAACACGGTTCCCTTTCTTTGCCTGGAGGATGTCCACCGATCAGAAGCAAGGTGGCTTGCACAGCCTTGATTTGTCACCTGGATTCGATTCGCTGGTGTCATGATGTCGGACACAAGCACAGCAATACTGCCTCGCTTTCTGGTATTTCGTTCAGCTATTGTTATTGTCTGCGGAAAGTCGCAGCTGTATGGCTCTAATTTGTGCAGTGTATCAGTGACCATCTCAGCCACCTCGTGCTTCTTGGGCGAACACATAATCCCCTTACCTACTGTTGCTTGACGGCGGTCTCGTCCAGCTTTTGGTTAATAATTCTCGACATTGTGGTGGCTATGCTTATAAGTATCAACCTTGGCGCTACTTAGACCAGTGGGGAGATGTGCTACATCTTTAAGAGTAGTATTAAACACTTATCAGCCTTATCAGGAATACCATAATAGGCGGAATAGGATCTTTACTTTACTTTGTTGAGGGATGCGCGGCAGGCCCATGACTGCCTGCAGGCAGTCCAAGATAGAGGATTTCCATGCCTTTCAGCCTTGTTGGCAGCCTGGCCAACCCCGCATTAATCTATGAAACCTTTCAGCTCTTGCCTCCAAGCGGAATTAGATTTACCTCCATGTGACCCACTCTCGGCGTATCTCCCAGCACGGTTGGTATGCCTGCAAGCAGATGTACATCGTCTTCCGTCTGATAACATATCTTATCTGCTTATGAGCCTCTTCTCATTATATTGATGCGAATCTGGTAGCTTTTATCATGATGCCAATAAATTTGGTTCAGCGCGTTCCGGTTTACGATTGACTCCTCTCCGTTTGATACTCTTTTCGACCTCGTTATGATCTCTAATCTCTACTCTTCATGTCATGTCGTATGCAGAGCCTCAAGTCTCATTGCTCCATCTGACGACAGGTTGTCAGCTGAAAAGTTTCATTGTGATCAAAGTCTTTGTGGAAGATCACATAGCCAAACAAATCAGGACATGGAAGCCGCGACGTTCTGGTATGACACAGTTACGCATGTATGTCTTGTCCAAGCCACTCCATGATTGGCCACCCCCAGAGCGAATGTAAGGGCGCAGACGCAGCCGCGTTAGGATCGATATTTGGGCCATCTCAAGGTAAGTCACAGAGTTGCCTGTCCTTGGCGTACGATCATAATACATTATACTGAGCCTACAATAAAAATATCTGATATCATAGAATATCAATGCTATCTAACCCTAAGCTCTGCCAGCCTTCTCTTCATCTTCTAGCACTCGAATCTCGCTATCATCACTATTAATAGTTGGATCCTCCGACCTTCCCTCTCGGCATGCCCACGCATCCACAAACCGCAATGTTTCCTTACTCCATACCCTGTTCATGATCGATAACCGCACAGGTATTAGAGCAATAATGATGAGCGGGAACGCCGGCGCTGCAACTGTCAGGGTCACTCCGAACACAATGCCGGTCATGATGATCTGTGTGATGGTGTACATGTGAATGCCAGTCCAGCTAACGCCATCCGGAAGTTGTGGAAGTTCGGATGGTGGTGTGAGTAAACGGATGACCCTATCAACGATCGGATTGACGGAAAGAGATTGGTAACCCATGAACATGAAGAGGCCTGACAGAACTGATGTTTGTGTAAGGCCAAGAAGTAGTTGAAAGGGGGGAGAAACAAAGATGAGGATTAGGGCCGCCTGGATAAAGTGCGAGTATCGTTGCTCATATGTCCGTGCCGTTGGTCGAGGTGTGCCTGGTTGCTCGCCCTCCGCAGAAGGCGGACTTTCGACAACATAGTGCATCAGAGACTCTGAATGAAGAGGTGCTTGTGGTAATAGCCCATTTGCCGGAGGTATTCCAAGAATACCACAGATGATGGTTGTCGTGCCCAAAAGGGCCACATCCCAAGCATGACCGCCAGGCTTCTTGGTTCCATACCGCTTGCCGGTACAGATGATGCTGCTGATCTCGTGATCAAAGAAGAAAAGTACTGTGATGATGGCCCCTGGGATGATAGACAGGAACACCCACCCAATAGGTAGCTCCCAGAACCGGACGAAGAAGGTTGATCTATCGGGGTTTGTAGGCCTGAACGTCGTTTGCACCTCTAGGCGTACATGATCCAACGACGCTAGTTCACCCACATAAGGCATACCGACCCAAAACACTATCGATATGGCAGCCGCATACTCTGTAAGTCCAAGACGAACATAGCGATGCAACATGGGTTTCCAAGAGTTGGCAGTGGACAAGAAGATGGCCAAAAGACATGTCCCAAACGCTCCGATGATGGCGTATAGAAAAGCGGCGAGGGAGACACGAGCGTGTGTACGTTTTAGTTCCATGGCCGCTTTGTGAAAATAGATAACGCTGTTCAGGAGTGAAAAGATGTCAGCGCTAAAGTTGGTAACGTATTGCATAGTCCAGTCGTGGGCGTTGAAGATGGCAAGGAGATAATGCATCCATCCGGCATGTATCAAAGACCATGCCATGACGGGTAAGAATTTGATCTTTGTTTGGGAAAAAGTCATGTCAGTATCCATCATATCAACCAAAATCTGTCTGGCGAATGAAGAGTTTCTTACACGAAAGTGCTGCTCGCATAGCGTGTAAATGTTCTCAGCGAGTACAGCGAAGGGTCCAGTAATACCCAAAATTGTGAGAGGCTGCCCGGAGAACCTACGTACATACGTAAACGAGACCGTTAGCAATGGCTAAGAGGAAGTATGGATTAGGTTGTATCGAGGATAGCTATATCAACTTACAAGGCAAATATGAGGCCGCATAATCCGGTGCTAAACACAATCTCAATCGTTCCCCAAGATTTTCCAGTCAGAGTGTATAGATCACTGGCAAAAGTGATGCCTGGTAGAATATTGGTAAAGAAGATGTATATGGCGCTAGCAATGACCTGCTGATTAAAGACTTGCCAATCCGAAATCCATCGATTTTTTATGCTAATGGCATCTTCTTTGAGGAGACGGAAGGGCCGCAACGTGCCTACCTTACCAAAATAATTTGATGACTTTTCGGCACCAGATGTAGCGCGCTCAGCCACATCTGCTGAGCCTGCCACGGTGTCGGTCAGCCGTTCAGAACCAGCCATCGAGAGATTGAAAGTCTGGGTATAAAGTTATAATGAAAGGATGATGGGCGAGGTTGACAAGAAAAACCAAAAACGCTCACTGTAGCAAACATGAGAGTAGGCTGGATAAAATAAAAATAAAAATAAGACGCAGCTGGAATTTGTATTTTTTTCTCAAATCTATTTGTGAACAAGAAATGTCTGGCACTCTGCACTTTCATGGAGTGGCCAAGGCCGCGTGCCCTATCCTGCACCTATAATTGGTCTAACAAGATCCCAAGAAAAAAAAAAAGACGAAACAAAAGATATGTAGTATAATAACCTACCCTACCCTTCCCACGTGAGACAAGGCTGACTGAGCACGACCCCTTGACGTTGGCAACCCTTTTTCTTCCTTTCCCATAAACATCATCACCAGTGGGAACCAAATTTTTTGAAAATACCAGCCATTCATAGCCCTGTAAACCCGTCCTAAAAGGTTAATTGGGATAGCCTAATGTCGGTCGCATCGCCCAGTGCGATTCAATACCTCTAGAAAGCACTATGGAACATTGACAATGGGAACGGTCAACCGATTGGTTCCCCCCGGGGTCAAAGTCGCCCTCACCGGAGCACTCTCCCTCATCGCTAAAATATAAAGCACACCTGATCTTGACCATATCCACGCAGCCGTAACAAGTTGTCAGACCGAAACAAAGACTGCTGTAGAAAATACAACATATGCTATAATAGCCTCGAAAATGACCTCAGTAACTTGAATAATGCAGCCTGATAAACCATGGAGGAAGTCCAGCACAATATCGAGGTTGCCATGGTCGCAAAGACTGCTGCAAATGAGGCCATAGAGATCGGTAAAGCAATAATGAAGATGATCCGAGAGATGAAACTCGTAATCGAGTACAGTTTAGCCAACATCGTTCCGACCTACACCTACGTCACTATCGATCCTCCCACTTTCAGTGAAAGAGGAGACCCTTATCGGGTTGTGAAAGTACCTCGACCAGCGTAATTTGCGGTGGAAATGACATGGCGTCAACAAGGGCCAGGGAAGTGTGAAGTGAAAGAGAATTTCAGTAAAAGGGGAGAGCTGATTGGTTAAGAAAACAGAAAGAGAAAACACAGAGGGGGCCAGGGTGATGGGAAGAGCTTAACAAGACGTTGAAACTCCCAAACCGTTATGCGGTGACCAATAACGAACCAATAAATATGGAAGGGTGAGAAAAAAAGCAAGAAAAAAAAGGAAAAGAAAAGAAAAAGGAAAAAAAAAGGTTATGGTAGAGGTCAGGCGACATATGATATTGCGCAAGAAGGTAAACAAACAAACAAACAAGAGAACGAACAAACGAACAAATAAAACTAAGCAAAAAGACGAAATACGCTTTGCATATACGGCACGCATATGTATGTATGTATATATATGATATTATGGGTCTCGACGGCTTCACCTTTATTCTCGATCATCGGGTTATATATAGTCTGTCGACCATGTGGAACCTGCCTAGTCCCGAAAGCAACGAGCTGGAGGAGCCACCAGCGGGCCGGGCCGATTATTGAATCTGACAAGGGGCTCCCCTTTTATCGAAAGAGACTCGAGGCATAAGTGCTGTAGGCCCCATGTATAACTGGAGCGAAATCTTAATTTGTTTGAAGAATGGGACTGGCTCCCGACTAGGACACTACAGTGGAGCATCACGATAGGATTCAGGTAGGGTTAGTATTAAATATGTAAGCTATTCTGCCCAAATGTTTTCTTTTAATTAAGATATAGCTAGAGTAGAGTGAGAGGAGAATTATAGAGATAAGTTGCAATGGAGTCGTTCAGGACCCAACCAGCGTGCACGAGTTAAAAGAGAATAATTTAAAAAAGAAGTTAGAGACAGCGGGTTAGCGCACAGACTAAAAGTATGTAGTTTACTAAATTACAAGCAGCCCTTGATACAAGAGGAAAAATAGTCCTATCTTGTCTTTCTTTAGGATATGCTGCCGATGTGGTTATGCCCTCTCTCGCCTTCAACCTCTTGTGCTACATCGAATTCTCTTCCATTCCACGTAACGCTCTTTTCCACTCACACCACCCATCCTCATGAGATCGAATTCCTCCTTTGCTCCTCTCTGCTCAGGTTGAAGCTTCAGCCGGAAGGGCCATTCTCCAACAATAGTATGTTTTTCTTTCACCGTCACACCCAAGAACTCAGGGAAACGAGAAAACTCGAACATGTTTACAACCCTTACGACATGATCAGAATAGAGTCTATGTGAGGAATAAAGGACTATTATTACGCACCTGTCAAAAATATGATCGTATGTCCCGACGTTGTCCATAGCATATGTGAACTTGATGGTATCGGGGTCATAGCGACTAGTTGGTGGGTGGTCAGGCGGGAGGAATTTTAGGAGACGCTTTGTTGATGGGCTTTGCATGGTCGCATCGGCCTTTTTATCTTGATCGGTCATGTTCTCATCAACAACATTCATGAGCAACGTGAAGAGAGTTGTGTGAGGGTTGGTAGAAGGAGGCCGAAGCAATGGCGACATTAGAGCGACTGTGCGACGGATACCGAGATAACCGCGGTCTGAGATATTGGAGACCTTTCTGAAGTAAGCAGGCACGTTGAATGGAGCTGGAATAAGTCAGGGTTGGGCGAATGACAGAGACCTACCTCGATGCGGTCAAAAGATTCATTCTCAAGATGAGCGGGTAGATCCGAAGCGTCAAGTTGAAGAAGTTGAAACGCCAGGCTCGAGTTAGCCACACGCTCCAGAAAAGTCTTCAGCATAGAGCGAACATAATAAAAGAGCTTTCCGTAGATATCAGAGGTCGCAAGTCCAGTAGGAGTCGCCTCCACCTCGTTCGCAGACCAACCGTTCAGAGGATCGGCATTGTCGTGCATTAGCCAAGTGTCAGCGTTTTGAAAGAATGTTCTATCTTCATAAGCTTCACTATATATGATGGTCTTGTTATTACGTACGGATTCGGTTGTTGTAATTTACTGCGTGAAGCCCTAAATGGGAGCAGAAGTCCATCTTGTCGGAAGCGATATCTTGCAGCACGATGAGAAGATGACAGGAAAAGAAAATGACAATCGCGGTAGTCAACGCGGGATCCGGCGAGGGTGATAGCTTTTTGAATCCCGTTCGCTTTCTCCATTGTCAACCCTTTAGGAACTTCTATGAAGGTTAAAAGTTTATCCCATGTCGACTTTTCAAGCACGAGTCTTATAGACCGCTGAGCAAAGGCCCAGGTTTTACCCAGAACCCTAGCAGCGGGCTTGCCCTTGATCTTATTGCAGACATTTTCTATGAGAGGGCGGATTCGCTGTTGAAGAATTTCGAGGTCCGACTTGCGGATAAAGGCCGAATACCAAATGTGGACCATGCAATCTACCGCTGCGTCTTGGCTATTAGCCGTGAACGCTATAAGAAGCATTATAGCGTTGCGCGCTACAATATCGAGATCGCGGTCGTTCATGGTGATATTGATAGGCTGGTAGCAACGTGCAGGTAGTTGGGCCATGGTCTTTGCGACATTTCGTAGGTCGCCAGAGACTCTGATATGACGTATGTTATCAGTCTCAAGATGGGAGTGCTATGCTATGGGTCAAAGCATATACCAGCAAACAACAAGCTCAATTGGCCTCAATGCCCATCTCCTTCGTTCGAGTCAAGCTGAAGAACGTCAAGGGCCGGGAGATTTCCCCATAGGTACTTCTTGCCTCCAAATTGCACGCCGACTCCTCCCCTAATAAAGGCAGGAGTTCGATTCTTGAGGACCCAGTCCGGTGTCCAGGTTGCTTTTCTCAGGGCTGATTTGGATTTCGGTTCTATGGACAGGCCAATGAGCTTTTTGGCAATTGGAGCCGCAATAATGAGAAGGGAAATTTGTAAGAAAAGGCCTACAGCAGTTGTAGAAGAGAATTATCCCTTGCCTACTTACAACGACGAGTCGGTAATTTTTGCAGCTGGATTTTCCAGCATTATGGCAGTCAGTGCCATCTAGGTTGCAGTTCGCGCAGGGCAGCGATGGAGTGGTCATAATGTGCGCGGTTGGATGTCCGGTGAGTTTGAATGACAACTAGTACTACTTCCAACTAAGTCTAGGATGTTTGAGTCTTTATTCTGTAAGAAAAAAAAGTGAAAGGTTGGAAAGTAAAGAATGGTAGGAGTAGCATGGTCATCAGACTGTGTAGCCGCCGTGTTTCTATACGGCCGACCACAGCCGTCTTTAATGCAACAGACATACTGTTGCCTCTTTTAGAATAAGGACCAACAGCATATTTTCGGCTAACACAATGTTGTAGGGCCAATCAAGCTACTGCTGACCCAATCTCTCCGACAATTTGGGGTATACCCGGGCTGATGAGCTCATCAGAGCCCCTCTCCTACCAGAGAGGGGGTCGCAAAACCTGTATCAATGACCTTGCTGTATCCACCTAATTACACTTGAAGGCATTACAACTCATTCAATTCATAAGATAGTTAAGACCAAACTATGCAATTTAAAAGCTTTCACTCTATATTATCTGCAACTGTGATCATATCAATTTTGGCCAATCATCAGTTGTGGTATGGTGTTGTGAACCTTCTAACTCCTCCCTTCGCCGCCCCTCCACAACACCCACCCATCCTATCAAGGCTAGCCACTGCATAATCAGGAATTACATAGGCTTGAGGTAGGGCGAATGTTGCCTGGATTTTACAGGACGTTGATTCGTAACGAAGA
>JABGLY010000741.1:0-25146 GCA_013623525.1 Fusarium dimerum
AAGTACCTTGAAAGCATCTCATATTACTTCACTATTATCAGACGTGACATTTATTGTTCAATCTCTATTCGCACCTAACTGTCTGCCAACATAAACCCATTCGGTTTAGGTTACCCTACAGTAATAGTCAGACCGTCACATTACTATATTTATAATTTATCAATTAGCCGCAATAAAGGTCTAGTCTTTTACTTTAGGTAATATATTTTTAAAAACAGAGAGTATATTTATTTATAAAGAAGTAATAAGGCTATATCTTAGGGATCTTTATTAAAAGGTACTACCTATAAAAGGCTTAATAATCTCTCTTATATCCTTTATAAGTTTAAGGCCCTTACTATAATGAAGGCTCCTTAGAATAGCTTATATTAAGTTACTTATTAATATCAGCTATTATGGTCAAAATACTCATAACGGAAGCATAGAATGACCTATTTACTTCAAGAGCAGAGTCTCTGTCATTGTTGGGCTATACATGTCATGTTGGTATTCCATTATGTGGGATGAGAGCGTACTGACATGGTCGTCGGGTACGACGACAGGGGCTGGAAGGACTGTGGCTTCAGTCATTGTGTGACTTCTGCGTTGGACTGGAATGCAGTCGATCGGGAATTGTCTCAATCGTATAGTGAGGGGTGAGTCTTCCTAAGTAATAATAATCCTGGTCGAATATGAAGAGATCAGGTTACATTTAGCCAAGAATCCTTGTTACCATGTGACATGGCATGCGAGTTCCCAGAGCCCCCAAAAAACAAATTTCACTATATGAGCTCCAAGCCCTGAAGAAATCGGATAAATCTTCTTCTAATAGCCCTTTTTACAGTATATGCGCATTCCCCACATGTAGTCTTATGGAGAGATTACCTCTGACCACGACTTATTCCAACCAAGCTCTTCAGTTCTCTCTACGGGGCTGTACTAACCAAACCCTCAAGTACCGCAAGACTCGGCGGCTACTGACAACGTTTCCTCTTTGAAGGAAGCAACTGCAATAGTAGAACTCAGGTTTGCGTCCTGCTGAAGCTGGGGAATGAGACTGGGCGACCATCGCTGATCCCGCCGTTTCACTGATAAACCGCAGTCTGCCCTAACGAACCCAAAAGCGAGGATCCGACTCTGTCACCCCTGCCAACCGGAGCGAGTACTTTTTGGTGGCCCAGCACATACCGAACATCTGTTATCGTCTAAGAAGGAAGTATACGACCCGACTTGTGCGACTCAATACCGTCTCTGCCGATTTTACAACAGTCCTCCAGGTGAGGCTGGTTTGGAGTCGCAAACCCTAGCACCAAAGCGGAAGTTGTATACAATAAATACAACGCAATACAATCTATTACGCCCAGCGGCTTGTGTTGGCTCGAAAGGGCACAAGTCACTGGCTGACACATACATACATTGCCTTTTTGTCGTCCTCACTTCCTCAAGCCCATGATATGCCACACATTGCTCAAATTGTTCCCCGCCTTTCATTGCTTTGCACCATCTGAATTGAAATCCATCTCCTAAGTACATACCACGTCCATTCCTCAATCGTGGGTTTTTTTGTTGCTCTGCTGCTCCCTGCGTTCTTCCGCGTGTGTTGCTAGTGAAACAGCTTGAAGGCCAATTCTTCAAGTATCTGTTGAACAAGTGCAGGGTTGTCATGTGCAAGCAGGGGTCCTCTAAGATTGCGTGCGTAAAACAACCAGCCCCTTTGGAGCTGATTTTTGGACAGACAGCACTGAATAGAATCAATCTAGATCAATGAACCGAATATACGTAATGTCTAATAGTATCCAGTGGTCTATTTGTGGCGGCCGAGGCGATGTCCGCTTTCATGGCACGGGGTGTTCGTATTTGGTGCGAGTGGGTTAGTAAGGATGATCGAGTAAGATCTTTGGCATCTAGCTTCAATATTGTGTGTCGAATCGACTTGTGGCTGTTGCAAATTTTATTGTCGCTTGGACTTCTTGTGTATTTGACATCCACCTTACCTTATGTGATGGTGACCCTCCTCTTAGGTAGAATGAAATGTTCCCTCTCAGTGTCTCGTTACAATGCAACATCTCAGTCCTATGTGCTGTCTATGTTCTGCATCGAAATAGAGAGCGCTCGACCGTTGATGCCACTTGTCCACATACGCAATGCTACGATGCTACTACCCTTATCTGGAAGTGGCATTGGTTCTATCTAGCTATGCCTAAGCTGCGCCAGCACGCTGGATTCTCTCATTGATAAGCCATCATAAAGCAGTCGAAAATGTTTTCCTAGGAGTGCAATGTCAACATTCTTCGAAATTTTCCAGCTTTATCTCATAGCCGTCTGCTTGTAGCTGGTTCGATCAAGGTCGTCGATCGCATCCTGGGAAACTTCCAGGCGATCCTATCATATTGATGATTGAGGAACAATATAAGCTGTTGACATTTATGACCTACTATGGATAGTCGAGACTTCTCCCTCTTGGGTGAATACAGCGGTGCCAAAAAAAGGGAAAGAAGGGATACTAAACTATGCTCATTTATGCAATTATCTATTACATGAGTAGAGTAACATAACGATACAATACTACTCTAGGTAAGCTGCACATGAATATTGAACCAATTGTGTCTTTCCTTGACAAATCCCAATGACACTATGTTGGGCTGATATTAAAAATGGAATACTATCTCGTTTAATTAGCAGCTCTCCTTTCCACATATCCCTTGTGGCAATCCGGTACAACCATCTCATCATCCTCCCTCACCCGAATCGCTACTATTGACGCTGCCCTGGATATTCCAAGAACGTTCGTTCTTCATCTGTAGAGCGTCAGTCGTTGAGCCTGCGTCGCCCACAGCTCGTGTTTTTTCAGTCGCGCGGAAGAAGGGATGATTGGTGTGAAGAGTCCGATTTTGACAAACATATCCCATCGGAGTATGCATGATATTGAGCGTTTGGCGTCGGTATGTTAGCCACTCTATGAGAAATTTTAGACATCGGTCTGCATAAATGCCACGCCCAACCGAAGTTCTCGAAGTGTCCTGTTGCCGTGGCACTTTTCCGGAACAAAAGACGGGTTGAGTATTGTTTAATCCCAGCCAAGTTAGTAGTGGTTTGTATTCATCATATTGAAAGTATAGCCGTCCGGCAAAAATGCCAAGCTCGATGGTGAGCCAAGATGGTATGGAGAGCTTCTTCGTATCCAATGTCGGCATGGTAAGGAAAGTGAGTGTGTTGAATAACTGCATGGATTTGGTGACTGGGGCAGCATAAGAAATAAGGGTTACCTTGGGCTTGTCAACCTTCCGCAATTTTTGGATGAGAAGCTCCACCTCTCCAGGTGTCGTCGACGATCAAGGCTGTTTCTGTTACTGTGCTCCAAAGAACCCATTCAACGGGTCGCTGCTGATATTAGCTCATGATTTATTGGGGGGCGTTTTGGCAAATAACTTACTTACTACAACGTCAAGGTCCTTAGCGAACCGGTTCTTCTCGACGGTCCTCGAGAACTCGTTCGAGACGAGGAGCTTAGAATAATACGTTACCCTTACTCCATAACGACGTCCGATGTTTGCCCTACCGATGAGTTCAATAGCCTGGATGAATCGCTCTCTTGGATGTCGTTCCCCAGTTTTTACAAATTCGACCAAAGGCTTGTCAAGACCAGAGAATGAGAGAGGGGCAAAGCGCATAGGGTTCTGCTTCTCACGTATTTGATCAACCTCGAATTCAACCTCCCGCTCCTGTTGACCTCGTGGAACGCCGAAGAAGAGTCCAAACCCGAAGCCTCCGCTGGGCTCAGTGACTGACGGCGTAGATTTACAGTCATCTCTTGCAGACAGAGTTAGTCAAAATGCGTAGTCGATGCACCGAAGGAAGATGGTCCTGGGCAGTAAAGATCTTCTAGCGTCTGTCCTTCCCGCTGCCGTATAACTTCTAACAGACGGACAGTCTTATTCTTGTCACAAGTAGGTTCGGCGTATGTCCACAAAGCGTTCGTCCGACGGCAGAAATCGAGCCCTTGGGCCACATGAAGCGACATAATACCCTAAGCAGCTCTACAGCTCTGTTCCAGTAGCCATGGAATAACATCGGAAGTTGTTACCGGTGACGGTTGTGATTTGCTCTCTAGATCCTTATCCCTCAAGGATATGATGCTCTGGTATACTTCAGGAGGCGCCAGGAATGCGACAGACTGGGTAGAGCCCAGCTGCCTTAACCTCATTGCGGCTAAGACGGTCAGTGATTTTCTGTAGTGCTCTTGAATGGGTACTCACCTTGCACTGTTTGATCTTTCGTCCGACCAAGGCCTATTGTTACGGCCCCTTTGGCGTGTAGCGGCAGCTGCAAATCTGTCCCGCACGTATGAGCTTCGTCAATGTAGACGACACATTCCGTCAGGTTTTCAGCAAAAGAGCTAGCAACAAGTGGTACAGGCTCTTTCTGAAACCGCGCACGAACCATGACACGGCTATTGCGATCGAAATATACTGCCCCTTGTGCCTCGGGAAAGACCTCAAGCCAGGCGGCAGCTAGATCTGCATTTTCCATCTCGAGAATATAGGAACCTGCGTCTATCAGGATATGTATGCGCTCATTGCGAAGGAGTTCTAGCAACCCCTTCTCGTTCAGATGCCGGCCGTCGCTGTCCGTGGCTCGGTAACACTTTTGGTTTCGCGGGTGCAGGAGGTAGCTCAGAACTTCTGCACTTGTTTGTAGCAGCTCCGGCAAATCGTCTTGTTTGGTTGTGTGAGGAAGCAATCTCTTGTTGTCGTTGGTACCGCTAAAACCTGTTGTCAGGTTTTGGGAGGATGCGTCCTTGTGCAGAAGGGGAATGTCCCATCCGGAGGCCTGAAGCTTGGCGCCGAACTGTTTTGCATGTGATGGGAAGGCAAAAGTGTTGAGAAAATGGTTCAACACGTCCCTATTGAACCTTGTGTGACACCACAGCTCTTCTATCTGTGTCTCTTCCTCCGGATCCAGTAGATTCCAGTGTTGCAGGCCAACAGGGAGCTTGCATGAATAAATCAAGCGTTCATAGAGTGCGACCGGATCGTCAGATCTAACAATATGCTGCAAACACCGGAAAACTTGAAGCTTTGTCAGGCCGGTCTGGTAAAAGGCAAGGCATGTAAGGACTAGCGCAGTGTCCGGATGGCCATACTCTGCGGTCTGTGAAGGAACGCCTTTGGCCTCAAAAGGGACCGCAATAGGTGCTCTTCGTGGATGGAGACCATATTGCACATTCCACCGTTTCTTTAGGCAAGCAACCAGTATGTGCTGCGAAATCAGGCCCCGAAGCAGATGGATGGTTTTCCAACCAAAGATGTCGTCTTTCAGTAACCCGGTCACACTCTTCCAAGTAGAAGACGGGACGTTGGCACCGGAGATAATTGACCGGATATTCTCAATATCGCGATAACTCGTCGCGTCATGGAGCTGAAGCTGTGAAAGTTGGCCGTTGCAGATGTCGTCAATAAGAAGTGCGTTGAGTCTTTCCTCCACCTTGCCGTCTAGGAAGTGGATGATGGGATAGCCTTGGTGCCGTCGTCTGACTTCGACACTGTCCCCGACCTCAGACTGGAGTTGATCGAGGTGACCTTCTACAAGCGCCAGGAGTTCCTCCACGACTTTCCATCGCTGAGGATGGCCATCCACAGCCGTAGGTACACCACTCGGATAGATCAACTGAGTTTTGGTCGAGAGGGTAAAATCGGACTCATCAAGGACATCACGGCACGTCTTTTCCAACCACTTTTGAATCTCTGTCATCTTTCCGGCTCGTTACATATCGCCATCAACCAGCTGCTGAAGTCCGCTCAGCTTGAAGGACAAGATGTGCCCTGGTAAGCAAAGCATGACACCTCCTGATGCAATTGCGCTTTCGTGAAGATTTTGAAATAAGTCAAGGGCATCCTTCTCAGTGGGTGATCGTCGAGTAAATAGTATATGGCAAACAGTACGCCCAACAAGTCCTCCAAGACGAGTCTGGATCACCTGAGCTGTCTGCAATAGAAGGGCACGAGGCACTATCAGCCTGCATAATCTTGTCTTGTCTGCCAATTCCGTTTCAGCCATGGGCAGAATACAAGAGGTTTTTCCTGCCATCTGATGTTAGCTGTTGATCAGAAGATATCATGAATAGATAGAGATAAAAAACTTGGCCCATATTCATCTGGAGAACGGAGTTAGCCATAGTCATGGGTAATATAATGGCTCTTGCTACTTCGATTTGTGGAGGCCGAAGGAGCATGTTATTGTCGATTTCTAAAAGAAGCCACTATGAATGATCCAGGGGGCACCAGTTAGTGCGGCCTCTATGTTTTTGTTCCTGACGCAATCTTGATTGGTCGTCGCAGAGCATTGCGTCTGTCATCCGCAGGAGCCTCTGTAGATGAGTAATGGAAACGCCATACTCTACTATCCTTTTCTTCATTTTAACGCCAATGAGCGGTTTGTTGCAATTCCTCAGCTGCTCGAGAAGCGTCACCGGGGAGATGCAGGGCCACAAGTTGCCACAGTTGAGCCACAGGTAGCCAGCCGAGTTCCGAGAAAGCGACTCTCGAATGTTTTCTTCGTGTTCGTGTATAATACGACGGGAATTGAAGATCTCTTGGGCAACATCAAAAGCATATGGCTGGCTGTTTGATGCCGTAGCCAAGGTTTCGTTTCGAAGCAAAGCCATGAATGACGCTTGAAGGTCGTTACCGTATTGCTGTCTCATGGGTTCTGATGACGAGGCAAATCTCGTCATGATGTCACTGAGCTTCTGAAGCTCGTTCTTAAGCGGTGAGGGGGACTTCCACTTCTCTTGTGGTGCACAATCGGCAATTTCACTTGGCTGGTCTTCCTATTCTTGGTTGTATACTTTAAACGCTGCGCTGCTTCCAGTATGCTGAGGTTTCTCCAGCATCAAGCCACCAGTCAAATGAGGCACAGGATGCACAGTTTCAATACTATATGCAATTTCTTGTGCTTCGGTCGCCGGTTTGGAGCTCCATATTTGAAAGTGCTCTGTTTCTTCGTCCACTGATTGTTGCTGTCGTATCACCTCGGCAGCCCGATCGATGGCGAGCAGATACTTTGATAGCTCAAGATTGTGTGACAACCTCTGAATTTCCGGGTTCACACAATTCCAGGCTTTACGCATGTCGACGTATCTGATGTCCATCGACCTGATCGTGCCTTTGAACTCACTGAATGAATCAAGCCGGCGAGGCCAGGTGTCCAAGATATGATATGCGATTCGTGATGCCTCATCCTTCCGAAATCTGTGATACTGATCAAAAGTGATATTGTTTCGTTTTGGTCGGCGAAGTAAATCATAAGTGGGCTGTTCGGCGAGTATCAATGATTGTAAGACATCTCTTGAAGGCCTCTCGAAGATGTGAAAGCTAGCGAATAGAGGATGTTCAGGAGCTTCAATGAATCTCAGCTCAGCATTTTTCTGCAGTGCCACCAGCCACTGTATGACTTTCATGTCGGCCTTTCTGTCATATACTAACAAGGCAAGTGGGAAATATACATCGTAGGTGTTTAAATCATTTGTCTTTCGGCATGTTTCGACTAACGGACCCCACAACTGTGAAACGTCGATATCTAAGATGGCTGCAACGTCTTGGTAACAGATATCTCCGAACCCTCTGATCGAGCCCCATTTCTCCAGGATAGGCGTTAGCTGCGGGAGCTGGGTGGTCCCCGTCTTAAGCTTCCGCAAGGCGAGAGCAGTCTGATAGACTTGGCAACTTGCCTTGCTAGCCCAGACTCGCTTGTCAGGAGAGAAGTACGCAGCAGATTCAGATTTTGTCAGGACTGTGACATCAGAATCGAAAAATATGCGCTCGTAGAGTTGTCTTCGGATACGGCCGCGACTCCGTAATATTTCTGAAGTGGTACTTCTTTCTACACTCTGGTCATCTACTGTATAGGTGTTGGCGAAAGTTTCCAGTCTTTGCGATTGAAGGCAAATCTGGTCAACTAACGAAGCCAGATCCTCATGCTGAATTGTCATGGTCAGGTTACGATCCCATTGAACTCGCTGACAGATATCAATGCCTGAGGGAGAGAAGTGTCTCTGAGGGGTGAGGGCCCTGAGGACCGATAGGAATTGTTTAGAGAAACCTTTCAATGGAGTCCACGGCTGACTGCGAGCTGAGAGTAGAGCGTGGCGAGCCTCTTCCGTTCCAGTACGGCGAGTGAGTTCATCGGGCAGGGGAAATGATGTCAACGCATGCAACGTTGCCTTGAGATATAGGAGGGCAGGTTCTGGTGGACAGTCGAGCCTGCCGAGCAGTTGATTGACGGCAAATCTTGCGTATAGCCCATGATTGACGATGTTTACAACCACATGAATCCCTTGACGCTCCCAACGCATCTCTCCGGTAGGCACTATGACGCTCTTGCGTTCAGTGTTCTTCACATCACGCAGAACGACCTGACTGGAGAGCCCATAGAAAGTACCGATGTCTTGCTGAGGATCTACCTCTGCCCTAAGCTGCGGACATTCTAGCAGGCCTTTATCGTTAACAAAGAAGCGGATTTCGAGTCGTTTCATCTCAACTGATAAGGGACCCCTGGCGGGTTGGTAAACCGTCAACTACCTGATGTCTTCAAAGCCTTGGAAGATGCCAGAGATCTGCCTACCAACCTTCGACTGCGGTTCAACAAGATGAGTGCCTGCGCTTGGCTTCCCAAACCTGGTCCGAGTGCCTTGATTCCTAACAGCCCTACGCCGTCGGACGTCGAGTACCCAGTTTGAGAGCTTCGGTTTCCAGATCTTTGGTTTTCGGCGCATCTCGAGCTTCCCAGTACTCAGGTTCAGCCAGTGCACGCAATCGTTGATAAGCCCCGCCGGAAGATCCCAACCTGCGGCGCCTTTGAAGACGTCCCGTGGCACATGTTCCAGTAGAGAGCCCCGGAAAAAAGCTCGAATGACTACCCTGCCATCCCTAAGACCGAAATGAATATGGTGTTGCTCTATCTCACTGACAAGCTGATAGTCCAGAAGATTTGATGGGCGTGTGAGCAAGTACTGCTCCTGGAAAAGTTCTCGGATCGATGAATCTGCTCTCATTTCGAGAGGGAGCCTCCCAAGAGGCTTCCCGTCGACGATCAGATGCCCCTGCAACACATGATAATGCACCACCTGTGAAGCTGTCCATTGTGTCTTGTCAATGTGTGAGGTGATCCACCAGGCATTCGATTGCGAGAGAAATTCCCAAGAAGAATAGCATCTTTGGTTGAGCCCATCGTCATGACTCCATGTCTCGTTGATGGCTTTCTCTAATGAAGCATGGTGCTTCTCGACTGATTTCTTGATGATATCCCGCATAAGATAGGTTGCACATATGTCCTGAACAAACAGACGTCTCAACGAGGAAGGGAGCTCATCAAAATTGATCAGAAGGTGTTCTTGAAGTGCTATCGACGCTCTGAAGAAGCATTGCGCATCATCGCCCGACAAACACTTTTTGTCATCTTGACCGTCCAAATGAACCGAAAATGTTTGACGGCAGAGTAGAGCAGCCCAAAGAGCAGAAGATGCAGCTTTGTGGGCATTTTCAGCATCCGAGGCTGGCCTGACCTCATGTCGTAGTTTCACCATCCACCCAGTGGTGATGAGCCGGATCTTCGACAGCAATTCCCTAGCCCTTGACTTGCTAAACTCGGGGCAGAGATGGCAGAGTCGTAAGCTGAGGGTGACGATAGAACTCATGCAGTGGAATTCCCTCCAGTTTGAAACTAAGGCATCTAGCAAGATGTCAAGCCGCTCGTGGAGTCTTTCGCAGAAGGCTGAATCCATAAATACTGAGTGCACTTCACGGAGAATTCCTGGCTCTAAAATGTCAGGTCCTGCTTGAAGAGCCAGACGATTGAGAAGTGTGTTCGTAGCCTCGCTGCTGAAATTCATATTGGAAGATGCCAGTTCCACAAGCACCACCAGCCATCGCCGACCACGTCCAGACACGGCTCGCTGAAACGCAGAGAATTCGTGCACGGACATGTTAGTAGGGCATTTTTTCTCATTAGCCAAGATATCGTATGAAGAAGGGCCGTGTAAATCATGTTCAGGCAGTATTTCGGCATCGTCATATGGGTCGGATATGCCCTTCGGAAGCCAAGGACCTAGGAGATGTTGAAACCAGGGAGTTTTTGGCATCTCATCAGCCCAAATACCAGACGAGGTATCATAGTATGATAACTGGGCTCCAAACGGAAATAGTACCTCGTTGAGTTGCTTCGGTAACTTCATTTTGCCATAATGCGTCGCCCGGAATGACTTCTTGCGAGATGCCAGCGTGATTGGACTTTTTTCATGTGTTTTGTGCATGGCCCCTCTGTTGTAGAATCCCTTCAGCTGATGCATTTGCTCCAAAAGAAGCTCTGGCGAACTACTTTCGTCCGCGTTGACCTGGCTTCCCAACACGCATAGTTTCCAAGTTGCTGTTCGATATGCAGCGAGATATTCAGGGATCAACAGTTCATACAGGATGGCGGCTCGGTGTGCTTGCTCGGAGCGCTTGGTAGCCGATGGAAGGTAAGTTTCGTGGACATCGATCTTCAGCTTTCGCCGACAGCGCCCTTTCCAGCATTTCTTGCAACCCCTGACGTCTCTTTCGCCATTTGGTAATCGACCACAGGTGCATGTCAGATCCTTCTTCGATTTGGAGAGTTCATTGTATTGCTTCATCAAGCTTGTCAGCTCTGACGATTTCGACTCCCTAGCTCTTTCTGAAGCCGCGTCAATCTTGTCCCCCATGGCTATCATCTGTTCTCCAACCTTAATTGATGAGACAAACTGCATAGGGAACGCATGGGATCGTCGAGGATTGCCAAAAATGGTGCCATGGTCTGCTCTGCAAGAATCAATACGAGCGCCAATGTACTGCTGCACGCTACTCAGTCGTTCCATCTCTTTCATGGTAGTCAGGCATAGGACATCCGGAGATCTTGGGGCAAACCCTGGATGGAAATCCTCGAGCAAAGGACATGCTTCCGTTGCCGCTCGGTCTATGGCCACCCAAAGTTCAAACAACTTGAGCAGATATTGACTCATTAGGAGACAGTCGTTCTTGTAGGCGTCCCCAGCTTTGGCTAGTAAGCTGACCATGCCCTGCGACAGCTCAATGCATGCCTTTTCTGGGGATTGTGGTAAATGAGAAGCTTGCTGCATCACCCGACTCTCGTGATCGATGATTGAAGTGTACTGGGCGGCAAGTTCGTTGACCTGGGAGATGGTACCTTCTCCTAGCATGGGGAAACCGGAGGAAGCTGCACGAGATGAAGCATCGAACTTCTGCGACAACAGATTTTCGAGGGCGAGACGGCTGTTAGGCAAAGCCAGTGATAGGTCCTTGTCTGACGCATGGCGTAGGAGTAGCGGAATCTGTCTCCTAGAGCGCATTTTATGGTCATCCCAGAGAGCATGAATCTGCTTTGTTGCGTTGGTTATAATAGCTCCAAAAACGCCCTCGGTAGCCGCAGACAATTCATCGTAAGCCAACCGCAAGGGTCCTGAACTGGCCAACCTTTCGGTCTCAAGCTTGGCGAGACGACGGCATAACTTTGCTCGTAATACCAGTGTCATCTCTGGATGTAACACGGAAACACAGTCGCGGAGAAGATTGGCCAGGAACGCACAGATGATAAACTTGTAGTACACTCGGCCAATTTTCTGGTCACGACCCTCAAAGAGGCTCGACAGAAGTCGCTCGACAGAGACACGCAGAACCAGCCAGTACGGTGAGCGCCTCCAGGGGACTTCAGACACATCTAGAACAACATCGTCACGAATCTTCTTGCGAATGCGACGAACCGTCGCCTGCTCGCCCAGACCCTCTAGCAGCGACATGAGCATTTCGTTGATGAGAGCGGAACTGGGACAATCGCGCGTCTCGACAATCGCCTGGCCTCCCTTAGAAGCTCGTGCCGCAAACTGGTCAAAGGACTCGCTGCTTGCTTGTTCCAGAGAGTGCGACAAATTCTCCAGGAAGGACGAATGATTGAAGACGTCAAGGGGAACCATGACTGCGCGAGCAGGAAAGTCCCATGTAAGCGCATGGCTTGCGTTGAGAACATCCCGAACCGGTGCAGCCGTTTGAAAGGCTTCAAAAACCACACTGTCGCTCCTTCAGGCTAGCATTAGCTTTACTCCATAGCTGACAGATCTTGAAAGAGCATTAAACACGTACTGAGTATCAGGGTGGACCAGGATAGCTGCATTCTGCTGCCTGATGTGCAGTGCAAGCCATGCGTTACCTTCAGGGGCTGTAAGAGCTTTGAATGCATTCAGTAGGTTCCCCTTTTCCAAGAAACCTTGTTGAAGAGTATTTATTGCCTGCAAGGAATTGTCCAAACGATTCCAAACCACCCCATCACCTGTGTGGTGAAGTGTTGTCAAAGCATGCCTCAGTCGTTGTCCGAAGCCCTGTACCAGCTCGGCATTGTCACCATCAAATTCTCCCGGCAGCTGAGCAGGAAGAACAACATGGTGAAAGAGGGCTTCCAGGAGGGATGACCCATCAGTTGTCATGATCTCAGAGATGTGATAAGACTTTAGGTAACGGTAATAGATGTGGATGACTTCTAGATTGGAACGATTCTTGAATAAGATATGGATTGGCATTGACTGAGAGTAGGAGGAGTAAATTCCTGACTTACAGAATGGAGGGTGTCACACTACCTTGGGAATCTTACCGCTAACGAAATAGAATCTTGACACGACTCTTGCCTCCCAACACAGGATGGCCTCCCGCATTAGCAGGCAAAACGTAAAACGGAACTGCTGCAAAAGTATGCGGAACCGACCAAAACAGCACCTCGTTCCCATGGCTATACTGTCTTTTGTCACGCCACGCTGCGCTGACCCTGCAAGTACGCCGGTGGATGATGTGCACTGTTGGGCATCGTTGCAGGCTGGCGGATAACAAGAACCAACAAGTGAGGGGAAGAACACGCGTTCTGAAACAACTTTTATCGTTGTGGGAAGCCAGAAACACCAATGAGTAAGAACAACTGATGCTGCACTAGGCTACCTGACAGATGTAGAGCTTGACAATTGCGATCGTAGGTCTTACTCGATGTTTAGTGTTAGCATCATGCATATTACAACACAAGTTCTGTTATGGTCCACACCTTGACCTACAATAGGAGCAGCCGCTGAGGCGATGGCCTGGCGTGTCTGGAAAGTTGATTGCCGATGTAAAAGCCATCTGCAGAAGTGAACCCATCTAATCAGGCGGTCACGAAGATGGTTGTCATGAAGTGCACTTATGCATGCTTCACACAGTTTTGCTCGAGCTTAGCTGAGGAACAATTACTAATTAAGACAACAACATCATTCATTTTGCTCCCAGTGCAACCGGATATACGCATTGCAACATTGATGTGGACTCCCAGGGTAGGCGTGGATAATGATTGGCAAAGCTGATAAGAATCATAATAAGTCAGCATAAGTCGACTTTACCCCGCTCATGTGACTTTTGCCATACGACATCTTCGTCTGACAGGATGAGACAAGACTACAGACAGTTAAATCATCAGCCCATGCTGTCTCTCTGAGTAGACCAACAACCAACGTCTTCATCGTCGTTTGAAACCCCGGACCAGACTTGGTTTTTGTCGCGACAGAAAATGGGGGAATGTTCGTCCACATCTCTTGTTCCCGATTCCCTCGATGTCAACTCCGACTCAACCCGCCCGCGACAAAACCACGAAGTTGACAATAACAGCTTGAGCAAACCCTCCGAAATCACCGAGGTAACCGAAGACGCTATCGGGTCGAGCGTAACCCTCTACGATACGGTGAAGACATTCGGAAATCAAACAAAAGCTAAATGGTTGAAGGATGAACTTCATAAGCTCAAAGATGCGCTTGAATCATTAAAAAACTATGTGAAAACCGATGGCGAACCCTTTCAACGGCTCAAGGAACCTCTGCGCCAATGCTCCGCCGCTAGCAAACACTTCACAAATTTCCTGAACATTTGTCCAAAGTACTCAGATCCTTCGGGCTCCCCGCGAATAAATTGGGCCGAGCTTCGCTATCTGGGTAGTGACGTGGTTGAGTTCGCAAACAGGCTAGCTGTGTACAGAGCAATAACCAAGATCGCTCTAGAGGATGCCAAACGGTATGTAGATTTTATTTTACCGCTAAGATCGTATTGACAGTAGGAATGTGTCTAACGTGGAAAATGTATAGGCGAGACTTTAGAAGGACTGTAGATACGGACGTGCTGGTAAACATGATCAAGGATACACAAGCCGATCTGCAAACCCAGCTCAAGCATCTCGGACAGGGGCTTGGTTTGGCAGCTCCGAGAGAATCGGCCACATTGTTCAATACTGCCATCGATAACCAAACAACGCAAGATTTTCAGAACAGTACCAAGAAATGTAAAGCTTACTGCCACGAATTTCTGAAGCAACTTGACTCCAGAGTCATGAAGCTCGAGGTCGCTGACCTGGACGCACCATCGGATCAGAAGTCGACAACACCAAGCATCTCGACGAAGGACCTGGCTGACCCCCGTGCTCTGACATTGTCCACATTCGAAGACTGCCGCAAGAGGATCCGGGAAACATTGGCGCAACTGGAAGGTTACGAACAGCGTCAACATGACGAGGCATTTATGTTGACGCAGGTTGGTTTTGAAACAGATCGGAAGAGACTGCAGGCCGACGTGGCAAGCTTGAAGCAATGCCTCAAGTTTTGTGGGGATATTTTACAAACACAAAGAGCATCTCAGACTGCAACCCACAGGTTCGAAAATATTAGAGCAGGCAACTACAGCACGCAGGTGTGCATCATGACGAACCCTAGTGGCCATTTACGCGTCAGGGACGTGACGGCAGGTAATAACTCAGTCCAATTTTTCGGCTGTCCTCCTGGTATATAGTTGGGTGGACTTTTCGAGAAACAGTTCCTGGGAAGTTGTTGACAAGATGAATTAGAGAAGGGGATAGTCCATCTTAAACAGGAGAAATTATTTACTCAGGTACGAGCTATTTGTCATGCCGCGTTCCACGAGATAAAGGGCCCATTCGTAGGCGTAATAACTGCGATTTCCAACAAAAGATCATAGTACGAAGGCCTGGAGGAGAGACAGCGGTGCCTCATGGCAGCGTGCTGTCGTTGAAGTCACAAAGTTTTATGTTGAAAGGTTGAGAGCCATAGCTTAGTGACGAGAACCAAGACGGCTTAAGCTCGCAGTCACGAATCTTCAACGCAAATAATAGTTTTGTCATCATGCGAATCGATAGATCGTATTCTCGTAAGCGATTTCCAAGATTGTCCAAGGCCTGATAGATGATTTAAATGCGGTTTTACATGTATGTATTGTTTTTCGAATGTATCTCAAGGCCACCTTTGTCAATTAATCTCGCACTCAACTTGTGTGCCATTGTATTGTCGCTCTGTGCTCTACAGGGGTTAGATAGCGACCGTGACAACCAGTCTCATCGAAAGCCGGGCTTGGAAAACAGCTCACAAGCCAATGGGTTGTAGCAGAGGCTGTGTAGCTTTTCTTAAGTGAGATACTGTACCAGCTGTTTTCTTGTACAAGACGAAGAGAGGCATCCCTTTCTGTGGAGACTGACTGACCAATCAGATGCCACGTTATTCTCCCCATTTTTTAAACCAATGGTTGTGCTTCGCGCTACTTGCCTTAGGCCACAATTGCTGGGTATCGTTTTTGATTAAGAGGGCGGCTAATTGGGGAAAAGAAAGGCACAGTAGAAGAGGCGATAAACTCCGGCATATCGGACTGCTTCGACTGCGCTTTCACACGTCCGTACTGTATCGAGGTCTGGTAGACCCATGTTCCCTTCTGTTTCTTCATTCCTACACTGCCGCCAGCAGACACTTGCTCTTAGTCGCTTTACCGGTAACTACTTCTCACAACTGGTTCACGGCTGGTGCCAGCCACCAATCACTAGCCGCTCAAACAGAAGCGTTACCTGTACGAGGGGGTGTGTATGTAGGAGCACTGCAGCCCTGGGATCTCAACGGGGATGTCAACACTGTCCGCGGCACGAGGTCAGAGATGATTTGAACTGCGGACACTCTTCTGGACCCTTACAGGGATCGGGCATTTGCCTAGCCTAACACTTTCCTTCCTCAGCCATAACCAATCTTCACCTAACCTGTAGCAGCACCATCACAGTCTCCACGTACCTGTGGTAGGCGGTGCGACAGCATTACAGCCCTCGCTCTCATACCGTGAGCCTCAAAAAAACGGGGCACTATTTTCCTCTGGTTCGTGCACAAGTACTCCACCAGATGACCCCATCACGCCCGCAAGGCAGCAACCTTAGCGCTATAACCTATTTCTATATTACCGGGTCCCGACCGTTGGCTACACCTGTCGTCTATTTATACCAATCTTTATAGCGCTACAAGCGAACCAACGCAGAGTCCAGGCTGGGATTCAAAATGTGAGAAGGTTGTGGTCAGGCTGTAACCAGGCTGTGTGACCCCTTACAGGCTTTACGTGAGACAAGAATGAGACAAAACCTAACAAAATAACCCAGGCCATAAAGCTCACGAGTATGGCATGAAGCCAACACCAATAAAAAGACCTGAACTGAGACTGGAGGCCGTAGAGCGGAAGATGAGCAATGCCTGGGGGACGGAAAAGAGTCATAGCCTAATAGACGGAGTTGTCCCATAAAGCTGCTGCACTGTATTTTTTGACTTCTTTTTTGTTTCCTCTTGTCTCCCCCTCCTCCCTGCATTGTTTGTCATCCCAATCTCCAAGTCTGCCGCCGTGTAATGCACTTTCAGCGGAATTGCTTCCACACCGCAGCAAATATCCTGGTCAACACACGCCAACCACAACGCAGCAACCTATGCGCTGTGGTAATTACTAGTGTACTGATTGGGAGCCGCCAAGTACTCGGTGTCGGTGAACGTGTGAGCCAGTTAAGCCTCGAGATTTGTTTCTTAAAGGTACACGTGCATCCCCCACTTGGATCCCTACCAAGAAGCTCGCTTTGATCGCCTTTTATTTCAATCTAGCTCTTCAGTTTTCTCTTTGAGGCTGTACTGACCAGACTCGACGGCTGCTGACGAGATATGTTTGTTGTAAACAATGCAACTGTGATAGGGAGGTTTCAAGTGTGCGTCCTGCTGATACCCGGAGATGGCTCTGGGCGGCCATCGCGTATCCCGCCTTGCGAGGGCCAGTGCGACGGTAGGCTACCGGGTAATCGCTGTGTATGTCTGTTCTATCACTGACAAGTAGCAGTCGATACGAAAAACCCCCCCATGTCGAAGATCCGACTTTGTTTCCGTGGCCGGGAGGAGCGAGTACTCTTCGAAGGCCCAGCACATACCCAATGCCTGTTACCGCCCAAGGAGCAAATCGTCGGATCCGACCTCTGCGGCACGATACCGTCCTTGAAGATTTTGATGCAAAGTCCTTCGAGTGAAACGGGTTCGGGGTCGCAAGGCTCAGCGTTAGGGGAGGAGTCGTACATTCATGTAGAAAGCGATTGCTACCTTCGTTGCCGAGCACTCTGTCACTCTGTGAGGGAGTGGCAGCGTGAGCCACCATGCCACATCAGCCCGACCGGAGTTAATCCTTCGGATGAGATGGACCTAGAGATCCGCGATGCACAAGTTCGAAGATTACGACCACCCGAGACTTTGCTTGCCTCTGATTATCCTTCATCATCAATAGAGTCATGTTCCGATCCGCCCCCGGACGAATGGGTCATGATCGATCCTCCTGAACAGTCCACAGCGCAACCGCCGCCATCGCCATCACCAACTATAGACTTACGATCAGACACAGCTACCAGCGCCCACGACAAAAATTTCTCGTCTCATCAACAGTATCCTACAGTAGAAGGCGGTCCAGGCCATGTCAAGACTGACATTGCAGTAGGAGTCGACGAGGTTCCGTTAGCACCTGCGCTTGGAGGAGGAGAAAGAGACGGAGGTCTGACAATTATCGGAGGCCGTTGCGTTTTGAAGAGGGTCGAAAACCGCGGCGGCATTCAAGTAGTTGGACACTTCAGAGAGGAAACGCTGCAGAAGGTTATTATTCCTCTCGTCTCTGGATTTCGAAAACTGCAGTAAATACATTTTCTTGAAAGGTCAGCTTGCTGCGGCCTCGTCTACAATCTTCCTGAGAGATTCACTTCATACGTGTAGCTGGTGCTAATGGCAGTGGAGAGGTATTTGAAAATGAGAATAATGAGAACGTCCGTTCTTTCTCTACGGTCACAGCTTGATAGCCGCATCACATTTGACTAGAACCATCCGGAGCTCGGCTGTGAGCCTCTTGCACTGCTTTGGCCGACGTGCCGCGTCAAAGTGTTATGAGTCATCGTGAGCACAGTAGGTTTGTTATGTTGCAGTTCGGTAAAGGCGCTGAGAAGTTTCTGCTCCGCCAACTTATACGTAGACTGACTGAAAGCCGGCACGTAGAGTTCATTTCTCGACAAGGACAACTTTGGCTTGTGATGATCCGAGACTCCCTACCGTAGCAGTTCGCCGTACGGATGAAAAGCGAATAATTTTTAGTCGACCACCTGCGATCCCTCATACAGCAGGGACATTTACCAGCCAGGCACTGCAGTGCATTGAATGGTAGCATCTAGCTGCTACCCGGTAGAGCACCCAAAGTTTAGGCCTTCCCCGAGAGAATGACCGGCGACGATGATCAAGCTGATTTCCCGTTAATACCCGCTAGTTGGATAGCTAGGACCAGTTCAAATCAGTCATTTGTTTCTAAGCGTTCCCCCGATGCGAACACCTTACAGCCGTCTTTACAGTACCGAATCGCAGTGGTCTGTCCAGCTTCATTACACAAAGATGTTACCAGATTCCAGGATGGCGTTATTTACCTTACCAAACAAGCTACCTTCGACCTTGCAGTCTTGCGCAGCATGCACAACGCCTTGGGTCTTGTATCGCCCATGAAAACCCCGGAACCTGTACTCTCACCCTGGTTAGCAGACTGATCTATTATGTTCGCTTTGAGGCATTTGAGCTGTCCCTCCAATCAGTCAGCCATGGGTATACAAGGCCGCCTTATACGTGAGTTTCCATCTGTCGCAGTTGATGTATCAAGTCACGTCTTTGAGAGCAACGACTTCGGGTCGGCTATTGTCAAGTCTCTCGCCACGATGGACCATCAGGCAGTAAAAGAGACGAAGACGAAGATGAACAGGATCAAACTACTCACCATTATAGTGCCATAAAAGGCACTCTGACGGAAGCATTCTACACTTTCTCTGCGGAGAAGTACAATTGTCTGCAGGGCTCCATGACGCACATGGCAAGACCCCGCTAGACTATGCAGTCGAGATGGAACAAGCAGATGATGGTCCAAATCTCTTAGAACCAGACTGATGGATTCGGACAGTAACACTACTGTACCGACCACAAGAAAAACTGTAGCTAAGAAGCTCCTAAGTCGCTTAAGTGGCCCTGTATGCTTGTAATGTCTGCGCAAGCGTTTGCGACTGTCGTGGAGAATTGGACGCAGAGCGTCGCGATTCAAGTGAAAAATTCAATGATGACGATGACACTTGCTCCGAGCCACAACACGTACGAATAGTCACAGGGCCTGGTAGATCGAAGTGAAGATGTAGTCCTCCCAACCGAGAGTATTATTTTGTGGTTTGTTGGATCATTTAAAAAGTGGATTTAGATGCAACGTAAAAGGTTAAGGTTGGCAATTTAGAAGGTGCAGGATAAGCGATAATGATGTATCTTAGAAGTAGAGTGACATGCCGCCAGGCTGATGTCTACAAAGCTAGCTAGCACGGACTAGCGCGACACAAAATTAGGGCCCGTTTCGTGGTGGGCGTAAAAAGTCAAATTGGAGAAAGGGCCCATTTTGCATTCTTGAACCCTTGTTAAAATCTATGATTACTGATTGGTCCAAAACCGTAAGCGGGGGTCTATTCCTATCTAATGCTTGAGTGGCCCGGACTTACTATCAACCCGGTGGCGGGTCTCCTTCGGCCAGCAACGCATTTGAGACATCAAATAACCAATGTCTACTCTACAATGCAGCTTCGATATTGGACCAGCCATGCTGTCCGCGATCGTTGAACTGTTTCGCATGCGCTGGGCATCGTTCTTTGCCTATTTGTCCAGTCTGTGGGGTAGACTCCTCCAGTTTACTCTTTTCTCGAATATCAAAAGGCCTGACATAGAAAGTCAAAGCAATGCAGCCGAGAATGAGATTCACACGCCAGAACTTACAGAATTAGACACGAACGCTCTCAGCCTCAGTAGCAAGCAATTCCCTGTTGCTACTGATGACCAGTACAACCAAGTAAGACGAGCATTTATCGAGTCCCTCGACTCAGACGCGGTCTGTGCATTGGCATCAAAATACAACAATGACAGGTGTTGTCGGGTCGTGAACAGGGCTAGCGGCAGCTTTAATATTTGTTTCTTCATCGAATTTGACGCAGAGGAGCCGAAGTGGGTTGTTAGAATCCCCATCGAGCCCGCTGCAAACAATCATTGGGATAAATTGCTGAGCGAAGTGACGACTATTCAGTGAGTCAGGACCTTACACGAACCCGCTTCTCAACTCGCACTGATTTCTGCCCAGGTACCTGGAGCAGCACACCCCAATTCCAGTCCCTCGCGTCCGGGCTTATGGTCATAGCGCTGTGTTGACCAAGACTGGCATTGGATCTCAGATGTTTCTCATCACAGATCTCATTGAGGGTCACCCGTTGGATAAGACACTTTTACTTGTAACCAAGGAGGAGCACCGAAGAAAATTCTACTCCCAACTGATTGATATCCTCGTTGAGCTTCACAACCTCAGATTTTCTTCAATCGGCTCTCTGATGCCGAATCCTGATGACCCCTCGCGCCCTGTTCCGGGCCCTGTCATGTCCATGTCTGCCGCCACACTTCGCTTGCCTCCTCAGCCGGCCTTTACTTCCGCCAGGGCATACATGAAATACCAGTTTGACCTTGTGTCAGAGTTCTTCTCGCCTCCAGTCCGCGATCATACTATTGAGGATATTCGACAAGAGCTTTTTGCGCTTCACGGCTTGGAACGTATTTTCGACCAGCTTGTTGACCCGAAGCTTGACCGTGGCCCCTTCATCTTGAATCATCAGGACTTACGAAGTCCAAACATCATCGTGGATCAAGATCTGAATATCCGGGGCATAATTGACTGGGAGTTCTCAAGCACTGTTCCACGTCAAAACTTTACGCCGCCATCTTGGATCACGGGACATGACTCGGTCGAGACGAATAAACAAATGCACGCTGAGTTTCGCAGCGTGTTGGACGAGAAAAGCTCCAACAACAAACTCTGCGATCAGTTGAGAAGGGAGTGGTATACTTGCGAGCTCGATGCCAACTATACGGATATCAAGTTTTGCGTCGCTCACATACTACGCCATCCTACTGACGCCACAGACATATTTTATGACTTTTTGTCTCACAAGGTAATCAATCATCTATCTGATGATAACCTGGATGATGTAGTCTCTGAGTTCTTTAGTGTGCGTCCAGCACTTGCCTTGGACGCGCAACGCCGGGCGAAACAGTGTGAGCGGTATACTCAGAAATTGAAGGAAAATGGGCTATATGAGACCGAGCTAGATAAGATACTTGCCGAGTCAAAAGCTATAAAGGCAAAATACGGCTGGCAGTAGTCCTTACGAAATGTACACCTTTATCATTCTGTTAACTCTTTCTCTCGTTCCTGCAGCTCACGTATCTTCCGCCACATAAGTCCAACACTCTCTTCCTTTTCCGCTCGTCTGCGCTCATAGCCCTTCTTTTCTTCTTCCACAGATTTAACCTTAACTTTCTCTCGTCTCCTCCTTGCGCTTGAGGCACTACCTGACATTTGTTGAAGATCGAGTTGTTCGATCCTACTGATGAACTGAATGATTTCGTCCAGCTCTTGTTGCTCTTTTAATACGTCTGCCATTATTTCGCTAATTCGCTTTCTTATGTCGCTTAGTTCCTGGGGAGTGGGTTTCATAGTGACGGGTATCTTGTTGTGGGGTAGGATAGTGGCTGTGTTGGTGTTCTTGCTTCGGTGCTGCTGATATTAAGGTGAGCTGTCATGTCCTGAAATATGGTTGAAGTCGTACCTGCCGAGATGAAACAGAAAATTCGCTCTCGCGCTACTACGACTACGTCTCGCTGCAGTGTAAGCAATTAATGCTCAGTGACACGACTAGTTCAGGCTCAGCAAAAACCGGGACGAAGTTCAGGAACCCAGATAAATTGCTCGAGATAAGATGAGAAGTGAAAAAGTGAAAAAATAAATAAGCGTGAGACATGAAGGAGGTTTACGCTTGCTGAGATCTTCGCTGTGGCGAGCCAAAGGGTAGTTCCTGATGGAGAGTTGAATGTCCAGGTATCAAAAGCGGAAAAGTATTGAACCACTAAGCTAAGATTACTGTGGCCAGTCAGAACGAGCAGTCAGTTCCGCAGACACGTCACTAGACATATGCCTTTTTGGGTTTAAAGAGCGGTAAATAAATTGCCCTGTGGAGAATGGTACGGCATGCAAGCAAAATCCGAGCCCATTAAGCTAATCGAAAGTGTATCTATTAGGGGTACAGAACAGTTGAGCGTCATCATCCGACTTATCGGAATCGTCCTGAAAGGACCCCACTGTATCATTTAGCGTGCCTGCTGAGCGAATGACGGCACAGATATTGACAAGAAAAGAATGAGAGTAATTCGTTGCAAAATCGCTGGGGTCATAACCTGCGATTGAACCCCTTCAGTAAGCTCAGTGGATGAGAGCAAAAGAGGAGACGAGCCCAGGGGCAGCACTTCAGAAGATGGCGGCTGTCCGTCTACCTCGCTCGAGCGGTTTCGTACCATGGAGAAAGAATTTGTAATACAGCGCACACTATCACTGGCATTGATTGGCCAGGCTACGGTATGTACTCTAGAGTGGGTCACCACCGAGTGGCCACCTGTCCACAACTATACAACTTTATCATGAAGGAATAAGTCAACCAGCTGTCAACCATCTAATTTTGCTTCAATTGATTCCAGTTTTTGATCACGAATACTAGCGATAATGGTGATGAATTCATCCTAAGGAAAGCTATTCGTGAGGCTCGTGCGACGAATGCCAGTAACGCTGCTCGTGAGAATTAGGTTAGCCGGTCAACAATAACACGCCGACTTCAAGGTCGGGTATCTCGTCATGAAGCTATTAAAAAAACACAACGACTATCAGAAGATCAGCAGAATGACTATCTATAGAAGAAGCTAGCTTTTGCCGAGCCCAAGGGCAAGAAGGTTCAAAAGGATCCAAATACGGTTTTTACGGAATATGAACAGATTGAAGCTGGTCGTCAGGTAGCTGAGAAAGCAGTTGCTAATTCGCATCAACCTGACGAGCGCAGCATTGCAAACGACGCTCTCAAAATTGCACAGGCACCTTAAAATAGCATGTTTATTAACTTCCAGTTAAAAGAAAATATCAAATTGAAGCTATTTTCGTTGAGAAATTAACAAGTGTTCACATGTGGTGATTCTGAAGATGTGATGTTGGTGATGTGGCTAGATCGGGTGGCCACTCGATGGTGATCCACTGCAAAGTGCCAGATGCGTGCTTCGACTTGACGACTCTAGGCGCGGGGCGTCCATTATATGTGCCTGATGACGACCTTTCTCCAAGCCGATTCTGCAACAAGTGTGCTGGTAAAGAATCAACCTGCGCTAACGGATTCAAGTCATGAATGATGATTGCTGAGTCTCGTACAGAGGAGCGTTCCTGCACGGAGATTCGACTTCGCGGAGGAGGGCCAGGCGATGGGCAGAGCCAGCTACTCTATACCGGATCATCGCACGAGCTGATACGCCTACCTGACATGAACCAACTGTTCCCGGATGACAGAACCAGAGAGGCATGGACTTCAGCACCCATCCAGCTTATCACCACAGGAACTGGGCAGATAGATCGCATACACTCGAGCATGAACTCGAGCATGAGGATCAGAATCGAATGCGGCTGCTCAGAGGATCTTCAACATGCATTCGCCATAGTTACTCAATGGCGGGGGCTAAGGCTCACACGTTCTGCTAAAGAGGCACGGGAGAGAGAAGAGCAAGAAGAAGAACGAGATAAGATTCGTCCTGCTCGCGTCAAGCGGTTCGAGAATGGACATCCGCCCTCCACCGAAGCGAAGATCGTCAAGCCTGGATGTGACCAAGTTGACATGGCACTAGACGCTGGCATGGTGAAGCCCGTGAGCAATTTAACCAACCGAAAGGTCGAGTCCAATCCGCGCTTAGCTGAATTTACTCCATCAGTAGGACACGTCGTACCGGAAACGAACCTGTCCGTTCAGAAGCATGAACAAGGCGGTTTACAAGTAGCTGGGCGCGCATCGGATCAAGAGTTCCATAACGTTTTGAAGGCGCTATTTGGCCGCGAGAAGTAATCCGCCTAAAGTTGAATGTTTTGATCATCAGCTTCTGCCGAACTCTTCTAAATACAGGTGTTGCATTTATTTCACGCATTGTCACTCACGAACATAAGTTGTAGATAGGATGGATTGTGCCTTCAAGCTAGATAGAGGACCGGAAACCCTGGGAATTTCGCATGACCTACTAATAGAGGTAGTTGATAGATACAGTGTATGTCTGTCTGTCCTGCAGGAGGCTGACCGAAGCGTGATTTTGATGGCGGTGAGTCCTCAGAGAATTTGATTTTGAACATGTGTCACATACTTATCATATACGTTAGCCCCTTTCACCAGTCAAAGATGATAATACATGAAGGAAAATGGATAATATCATTCACTCATCTATGTCAGTAGGGCAGAGAATATCTTTGCATCAGTTGCCGTTCTGACCAGAAATATTAAAGCATTTCAACATGTTTCTGACGGACTCGATGTCTGATCACACCCTGAAGTACCTGAGATGTACCAACCGGAGCTTTTGTGCCGATTGGCTTAGACAAGAGTGCAGTTTCTGGCACCTTATCTGCTAGAGGAGGATAAGGCTGCAGTACAAAATTTCTCCGCTTTTCCTCTGCTTAATCCCTGCAATAACAAAGCTACTTTAACCTTCTAGCAATCTCAGCCTACCTATAAGTAAGTTGGTTAAGAAGGGTACTTCTTATACTAGCATATTTACTAGAAGCAAGAGTACTATATTTGGTATAAGACTATTGATCTAAGCCCTTGTCAATTTTGTACTGCAGCCTTATC